>JAULSY010000060.1:0-195720 GCA_030512305.1 Cercophora samala | reverse complement strand
TTTTATTAATTTTTAATAAAGAAAGTATTTTAATATCGAGGTAATTAATATATACCTTTTTAGTTCCTTAAAAGTAACTTTATATTTATCGTTTTAGTTTTATTTAATATTTTTCTAAGTTAATAACGTTAATAGTTATGTAATTTAACTATACTCTTTAATAAAACGCCTATAAAAGTTATAAAACTTAAAGAATAATTAAATACTTTTTATATTAATAAGCCTCTTTTAATTCTTTACCGCTTTTATTTTCTTTAAGTTTATTTTAATACCCTCGGTTGTAATTATAAATCTCAGGAACTCCGTACTTATAATATAAAATTTGTACTTTTTAATATCTATTTATAAACCTATACTTTATAAGTATTTTAAGACTTTTACAATATATTTATAATATTTCGCTTTACTTTTTAAATAAATTAAAATATCGTTAATATAAATATTATAAAAGTCGTTTAAATAGTTTTATAATATCCTATTAATAAACCTTTAAAATATTATAAACCTATTATATAATTTAAAAGGTAATACTTTATATTTAAACGTTCCTTATTATATTTTAAAAGCTATTAACGCTTTACTTTTAAGGTTTATTTATATATGGTTAAATACTTATTAAATATTGATTTTAAAGAAAATCTTTACCTTTAAAATTTAACTTATTATTTTGTTAATTAATAATAATAAATAATAGTCTTTAATAATCTTTATATTTAATTTATAATAATCTATATAAAATCTTAACGATTTATTCGTCTTTTTTATAAATAAAATCGGAAAGGCCTATAATTTACCGTTTAATATAATTTACCTTTTTTATAATATTTTTATTATATACTTTCTATTAACTTCTAACTCCTCCGCCGATATTTTATAAAAAAAACTATACTTGATATTTTTTAAGCGTTTATAAATAAGTAACTTAATATAATAATTAATATTATAATAATATAATAATAATTTATTAGACTTAATTTTATTAAATATATTAAAATATTTATAATAATACTTAAATAACTTTCGCATTATTTACTCCTGAAGCTTATCTTTATTTTACTTTAGCCTAACTATAACTTTATTTTCCTTTACTTATTTCCTTTCGATTAACGTATTTAATTTATTTAATATTACTATACTTATCTCCTATCTCTCTATCTTTATTATTTTATTGTAAACCACCTCTTTTATTAAAATAATATCCCTATATTCCGATATTTTAAAATAACTTTTTAAAATTATAACCTTCCTTTTTTTATTACGTAATATAGTCTTCTCTTTATTTTTTAATATTTAATATAATTTAAATATTTTATTTATTAAATTAAATAGTTGTAAGTCTGGTATTTTTAATATAACTTTTTTTTTTTTAGTCTTTTTTAATTAAGCCTTTAATATAATTAAATATTCTTTAATTAATATACCGTTTTGCTATTATTAATTTACTTATTTCCTTTAAACCTCTTACTTTTTAAAAACTATATTTGCTTATTTCTTTCTTTTTTTCCTATTTTTAAATTAACGTCCCGGTATTAGCGGTATACTTTTAAAGAATAATAACCTTTTTTTAATATAGTCGATTATAATATTATATTACTCGAAGAACTTTTTATTAAAAATAATATTGTATTTAACGTTAATAATTAATAAAGGTTATTATAAAAAAGCCTAACCCTATACCTTAAAAGTACCTTATAATACTATATTAATAATTTATAATAGTATACTATCGAATTTACTAATAAGTCGTAAAGAAAAATCTTTTAACCTCTTTAATTTCGCTACTTTCTTAAGCCTTTTAATAAAAATTATATTAATAAATATATCTTTATTTACTTTTATATTAATTAAATTATTTATAATAATTAAAAAAGTTTTATTATTACTTATAAAAATTAATATTATAAATAATTTCCCGTTTAAATATTCCTTTAATAAATCCGGTAACTTAATCGTTCTTTTTACTATTAAAACTAATATATCCTTTAAAAGGAAGTCGGTTTTCTTTAAAGTATTTAGTTTTTCTCTTTTAAAGACTTATTACTTTAATTAAACTTCTTTTTATTAAAGGTAAGTTTATTCTTTACTTTAGAGGCCTTTAACGTAAATACTTTACTTTTTTTATCCTTTTAGGCTTATATTTTTTATAAATTAATAATATAGGCCTTTTTATTTTTATTATTATTTTTAAACTTTTTTTCGTTAGCTTTAAAATACTATTTACTTTTATAGCCTTACTTTTTATAAATAAAGTATTTTTTTACTTTATATTATTTATAGACTTTTTCTTTAAAAAGTTTATATTTTAATTTTAAAGTTTTATTATTAAATTAATTATTATTTAAATTTAACTTACTTTTTTTAAAGTTATTATATTATTTACCTCGACTATTTTAAATACCTTTAATATTATCCTTTTTTTTTTTTTAAGCTTCGATTATTTTTTCAATTATAGTAATCTTTATAATTAAGTAAATAAATTTTTTAAATATAATAACCGCGCTAACGTATTAAGCGGTTAAAGCCTTTTATAATAATTTTAAAAGGTAATGGCGGAACTTTTATTTTTATTTAAATTTATATTGGCCGATTTTTTTTATTAAATATATAAAATCGTTTTTAAAAGTAATAAACTTAAATACCTTATTTAACTTTAAATTATTAAAGTTAATAAATACCTTTTTTTTAAGATTATAATTATTATATTTATATTATAAATACTCTATTAATTTATCGAGGTAAGTAATTTAATTAAGATAACCGTCTTATAAGTAAAAGGTTAAAGTTTTAGTTACTTTACCTTTAATATAGCTTTTAATATAAATTAATAAAGTTTAATTATTAATAAAGTAGTTTCGATTAATTATTACTTTATTATATATAATATAATATTAAACCTTGAAAGACAGAAAGTCCTTATTATTTTTTTTATTAATAAAGATTAAAGGATTTAATAGCTTTATATTTTTTTTACTTTTTTTAATATAGTCCTTTTTATTAATAAAGAAATTATTAAATTTAATTTTATACGATCCGATAGTTAAAGTTAAATAGTTATTAATTTTTTCCTTTATAGGCTTAATAAACTATAAAGGAAAAGAAGATTTTAAATAATAATTAAGCTTTAAATAAAGCTTTTCGGTAAAAACCTTTTTCTTTAAAGCCTCGGCCTTTTTAATAAACTTTTTATTTTAAATAATAAAGAAGTATAATATATTTTACGCCTCTTTAATATTTATTATTATTTTAATTATTTCGGTTTTAATTTATTTTAAACGTTCTTTATATAACTTTATATAGTCCTTTAATTTTAACTCTTTAATATTTTATTCCTTAATTACCTCCTTTAATTAAATAATTTCGGTATTTTTAACGTTTAATATATTAAATAAAGTAATAATTTATTTATCGATAGTTTCGCTTAAAGTAATTTTATTAAAGTAAAGCGTAAGAACCTAATTATATATAATTTATAAGTTCCGGTTAAAAAACGTTAAATAATAATAAAAGTTTTAAATTTAATTTATAAAGGTATAATAAATAAAGAAGCGGACCTTAAATTTATTTTATATTTTATAAAGGTATTTTTTTATTAATTATTATTATTCTTTTTTATATAAAATACCTTTAAAGTAAACGGGGTTTTTAATATCGACTTTATATAAAGCTTAAAATAAAATACTTAGTTTATCCAGAGTAATATAAGCTTTTATTAAAGTATAAAGTTATTTAATTTAATTAACTTTAATTTTTATTAAAGAGGTATAATAATATAAGTCGTTAAATTATTTAAATATTTTTTTACGGAATATAACGTAAATAACTTAATTAAATAAAAGGTTAGTTTTATTATTAATAATATTGGTAATTATTATATTAAAAGTCGTAAAATCTTTTTAAATCGGCCTATTAAAGATTACTTTAAAGATATAGGCAGCTTTTTTATTAATTACGGTATTAGCTTTTTTAGTTTTAGGTAGGTATTAATAGAGTGTATTAAAGGAAAACCGGACTGACTTTTAGAATTACTTACGATTTTATTTATTAAGACTTATTATATTACTTTTAACGTTAACGATCGGGGTCTTTTCGGTAAGGAAGTAAATTATCGTTAATCGGTAGATTATTAAATACTTTATTTAATCGGATTTACTATAAATTACTATAATTATATAAGGTTTAATTTATTTTAACTGTTGTAGCGACCTATCGTAACGTACGCTTTAATTATTAATTAATTCCTTAAGATATTTTAACCTTTTTAAACTTAGTGGTTTAATTTTTTAATTATTATGAATTATAGTCGAAAATAGATTAAAGGTTAATATTATTACTTCGTAATTAATAGAATTAAAAAATAAAAAAAAATAAAAGAAAGGTTTGTAGGCTATACCGCTTGCTTAGTAATATATCCTTACTCCTTACCCTAGCCCTGCCTGCCCTACTTGGTTTGTGCACCTTCCTGTTCCCTACTTATTCGGCCGCAGCCTTCTATCTGCTTCTCTGCTTCACTTTGCTTAACCCTAACCTTACTTATGGCTATATGCCGTGACAATTACTTATTTAAAATAAGTAATATTTTAATTAAGGGAAAGTCCCTTAAAAATGTCTAGTAAAGATAGTATTTTAATAATAATATTATATTCAATATTAATAAAAAAGTATTTAAAATTATTAAAGTTATTTATTATAATTATACAGGATTAATTACCTAAAAAACTATATAAATTATAATAAAAATCCTATATAAATAACATTAACCGGGCCTAGGTTAATCCGAGGTATTTTAATGGCTATAATTATTAGATTCTAAGGCTTCTAAAACATAAGAAATAATATAATTTGGCCGGGAATTACGTAGGAATTAGGCCTTACAAGAGGAGGGGTTGGGCCGCAGTACAATAGTTTAACGTTGGGTGGCATGGCCAGTGCCAGGCCTGTACCAGCGCTAGGCCACATCGCGTAATTGTCTTATTTTCCAGTACATGCGGTATCTAGTCCTCCTGTTTTCTCCCAAACCTCACAACCAGCTGGGACTACTTTTAGACGTTTACGACGATTTCAGCACCATCCTTCTAGACGACACAGCTTCTTGGTCAACAATCTCATCATTCATCTGATCCCGCTGTCAGATATTTGAAAATTATCTTGAGAAGTCCTCGCCAAGTCGATTGCGACTTGAAAAGGAACCAACGCTTCACCAACCCACGGTGCAACAACGAAGTCTTCGATATACCTTAGCGATTGTAAGCTTACCTTTCACTTTCCATCCGCCACCTGGTCCACTGTTGGATTGGAGCTTCAATTTTGATTCGTACAAGTCGTACTTGCACGCTATTCAAAACCTTTACTGACTGTTGATCCTCCAGTCTCATTACTATCTTACGATGGTCATCTCGTCTGTCATTCGCTCCTGCCAGGCGGCGTTTCGAATCCTTCTATCCAAGAGCAAAGCTACCAATCAGCCACAAAAGGCCACAGCCCAGCAACTGGCTGGGATCTCTGCCATGGCTGGCCTGTATCATCATCCTTTTGCCGGCTTTGGCAAAGCGAGGCCTGTTTAGCAGACAGATCCGCTAGCCACAAGAGTCTCGCCAGTGGCTGCCAAAGGCAATATCTCACAGGAAGCTCAACCCAGCTGGAATTCAGTTGCTGCCCTCCGTACCATTTTACGTTTAGCGAGGCCTCACAGCGGTTCAGAGAAGGCTGAGGATTCGACTGATACACTCATCATGAAGGTGAGTGTTCCTATTGATTTATACGCATATTGCCAGCGATTATCGTTCCTAACTTCATTTGATCAGGTCGCAGACTCTGCCTTTTCTTCCAAAGATGAGACGGAAACCTCCGAGCTTTCCTACGACAGCCCTTTGTCCAACATGAACGCTTCAACTGAGTGTCCTGCGGTCATTCCCCTGAACGTCGCCTTTCCACCGCACAAGAATGCCGAGGGATCTGAAGTAGACTTCGACTTGGAGCGCGCGGTCAAGTCTACACCGTGCCAAGACTGCTCACCAACATCACCCATATCTATTAGTGATGTCTGCAGCGCTGAAGAAGACCGTGAGCAGACGTTTAGCGACGACTGCGATGAGGAAGGAAGCTCAGAGTACGACTCGGAGGACGACGAAACTACCGACAACTCAGCCTGGAGTCGCACGGGCTTGGAGTATACTTTTTGGGCACAAACCTCTTTCATCGACCACCAAGGCTACTTGAATCTCTATCAAATGTCTCCGGGAACACTGGCCTGCTGCAACTGGGGCTGGTATCCTGATTACAACTATCCACCTCCACGCCCCAAGGGCTCCCGGGCACCGCTTCTTGTCCTGACGAATGACGAAGGCGATCACTACTATATACACGATCCCTTTGAACTGGACGGCACATATGCCACCAGCGATAAGTATCTGGATGAATCAACAGCGGCGCAAAAGGCAACTGCCAATCCCTCTCAAGCACAGACACCCCCAGGCAACCACATGGACCAGACATCGAATGAAGATACTGTCAATCAAGCCATGACACCCATTCAGGCCACTTCTCTAGACGCTGACGACACTTATGGCGGGTACTCGTTTAACGCCTCGGCTGGCATCATGTGGGCCGACGACGAAGATTGCGAGTAGCGACTTCTCCTCCCAGGCCATAACGAGTCACCGCTGACACCAGAAAGATTGCCCTCCATCAACCAGGGGATTTGTACGGAACGCCGTGGACAACAACTTTTGAATTGTTTGGAGTGGACAGTTGCCTGGTCTTAAGGGGTTGAACTATGGAGCTAGCGGATTGAGCCTAGAACCCATGGGAACTCCTAGGTCTATCATGGGAACTGGAAGTTTCCTCACTAATTCATGGCCAAACATTGCGTCGTTCTTGGTGAGCTTGACCGATACCTGATGTGCAACTGAAAGGCTCAAGACGTCGCCATGGGCCCCCTCCACTTTGTTCCATGTCGCGCCGGAACCAGCATTAAGCTTCGCCCGGGCTTTCCAAACCACCACCATGTCGGGGTCCGCGCAGTACCCCGAAATGACCCGGCTCCCGAACAAAACCGCCATGCTGTCTTGAACTCCTCCCGCACGTCGCTCAGACATTCCCTCCCAAAATTGGGACATTCTCTCGCGCTGGATTCATCCATCTCCTCAAGATTTGCCTGGCTTCAGTTGACACCCAATGTAAGCTACACGCCAGACATCCAGGCCGGGAACGGGCCATCCGGCCATGATTCAGACTACAACTACGACGGCGAAAGCGACACCGACAGCTACAGCGTGCACTACACCACTTGGACCGGCCTCGAGTTCACCCCCTGGGCCACCCACAGCTATATTGACCCGGACGGCCACATGGATCTCTACAGCCTTCGCCAGGTTCGCGAAGCAGACTTGTACGCCCACGGCGCCCTCCCCACTTGTGACTGGTGGCATTGGGAGGACCCAGACCAGCACCCCTCATGTAAGGGGCCTTGTTTGGTTTTGAGCACCCCAGAAGGAGACGAGTTTGAGCTGGATGACCCAAAGGAGTATGACGGATCTTATGGGGGGAAACAGGCGAGCGAAATCTGTCATGAAACGGATGATGGCGCGGACGGGGGGAGCGAAACGGGGTATGCGTTTGACGCTGCAAAGGGCATTATGTGGGCGGACGATGAGGCAGAGGACGACTACTGGGAACGGGTGGAGGGCCAAGGAGAGGAGTGGTGGGGATGATTGAGCAAACCACCCAATCAAGGGCACGAAATAAATCAGCTTTTCGTTTTCCACGTTCGGCTGTCATGTTCTAACCAAACCTGGCGTCAAAAGTACACTGCTTGCAATGGAAACAAAAGTTCCCCGTCTTCAACGTTACTATCCCTTCTTCGTGGCCGTCAGCACTCCCGTCCATTTTCCAAGCCGGCAATAAATCTCTTGTCGCTCCCAAAGCCCGGTGGCGAGCACCCGATCTCTCTAGCGCGTCTTGTGTAGTGCGAAGTGGCCAATGAGCATGCCAAGGCATATGACAATGTTACACAAACGAGTCTTTTTCGTACCCAGCCTACCGTCAATATCAGGCAAGAGAAATATGAGGTTGCGTTTTGGCCCATGATAGAAAGCGGGAACCGGAGGATGGGTCAGCCAGCGTTCAGTTAAAGCAGAGAATAGATCCCCTGTTCGTGTCCGTCCTCGAACTTTTGTAACAGCACAAAGAGCAACATCTTCGTAACGCCATCATGAAAGCTTGGAGCGTCATACTGGCCTGCCTTGCAGTGTTTCCAGCCCATATCCAAGCAATCAACGACTCATACGACTATGTCATCGTTGGAGGAGGAACGGCCGGTTTGACGGTTGGAGATCGCCTCAGCGAAAGTGGAAAATGTATGGGAACTTCTCTTTTCATTTGCGCGGCCCTTTGAGCAATCACCCATGCTAACTTATTGAAAAGACAGCGTGTTGGTTATCGAGTATGGCTATTTGGGTAAGCGCTACTCTCTTGACCGTGATCGCTTCTGGTCCTGACCGTGATGACAGAACCCGATGGTCAGAGGCCGGGAACACTATACAACATTACTTCAGCACCCGTTTCAGGTCTCAACAACAAAACCTTTCCCGTGTCGATTGGGTGTGTCGTTGGAGGAAGTTCTGCTGTCAACGGAATGGTCTTTCAGCGAGGAAACGCAAAGGACTATGATGTTTGGGGAGAGCTTGGTGGTGGCAACCCCCGAGTCAGCTGGAGCTGGGTTGACATGCTGATGTACTTCAAAAAGAGCATTCAGATGACAGCTCCAAAGCCCGAGACAGCTGCTTTCGACCTCAGATACGACACTCGGTATTGGGGCCGCAACTTTACCACCAATCATACCATTTTCGCCACGTTTGGGAATGTGATAAACCCGAAAACCCGTGAGTACGCTTTCCTAAGCCTTTGCTCAATGTCAGTTCCGAGCAGCTCAACCCGTATTTCTCGTTAGATCCATTTTACGAAGCTGCCAAAAGGCTACCAGGAATGAAGGTCTCGCCAGACGCTGGCAGTGGGCAACTCGGTCTGCAGTACTACCAAACCTCAACAAGTCCATACACAGGGGCGAGATCCTACTCCCGTACGGGCCATTGGGATGGTCTGAACCGCGCCAACTATCATCTTTTGGCCGCAACGCGTGTGAGCAAGGTTATCTTTGACCGTGACAGAGCCGCAGGTGTACAGATCTACCCTCGAGGCGAAAAAGCCAGAAACACTGTCATCCGTGCGAAAAAGGAAGTCATTCTCGCTGCCGGAGCGATTCACACACCTCAAATCCTGCAGCTGAGCGGCATTGGACCTGCTGATCTTTTGAAACGGGCTGGGGTGCCGGTCAAGGTTGATCTTCCTGGAGTGGGGTACAACTTTCAGGATCATACCTTTATACCCGCAGTAGCTTTCAGTTGTATGTACATACATTCGTCATTGTTGAGTCACGGTTCCAGCCAACTAACAACTCAACCTGCCCAGGGTCAACATCACCGCCCATCCCAGCGCACCTGAACACCTCTGTCGTTGATGATAAACTGGGCAGGACCTCGCTCGGATTGTCTGTCGAGCTGCCAGTCGTTTCCCCGAGATCTTTCAAGCGGATCGCATCCCAGTACGAGTCTCAAGATCCAGCTGCCTATCTGCCCAAAGGCACCGACAAAACCGTCGTCAGAGGGTATCGCAAGCAGCAACAGATTTACGCCCGCGAGATGCGAGCCAGGGAGTTCTCCTTTCTCCGCGCGACTCTTTCGGGTGAACCATCTTTTGTTCCCATTGTTATCCACCCTGTCAGCCGAGGCACCGTGTTGATTGACCCCGCCGCCGGCAGCGACATCGAAGTCGAGCCCATCGTGGACTACAGGGCTGCCTCTAACCCGACGGACGTGGATGTTGCAGTAGAGGAGATCAAGTTTCTGAGGAGGCTCATGACCAGCGGGGACTTGGCGAGGTACAATGCGACAGAGCTCGCGCCAGGACCGGGGTACGAGTCGGACGAGGCGCTCGCGGCATGGGTGAGGGCAAACACCATCCCCAGTGTATACCACCCAGTTGGAACGGCGGCCAAAATGCCGAGGGAGTGGGGTGGAGTGGTGGCCGAGGACTTGTTGGTTTATGGGGTGAGGGGACTGAGCGTCGTGGATGCGTCAATTATGCCCACAATCGTTGCTGGGACCACGAGCATGACGGTGTACGCTGTTGCAGAGAAGGTAAGCCTTGAGATTCGTTTTGTGACATGTGAACTCCAAGAGCTAATAACTGCTTCAGGCAGCCGATTTGATTAGGCTAAGGGCTGGTAGAGATATCTGACGAAGCGGTCACTCTTTGTGTTGCCGATTCCGAGAGCCGAGCGAATAACGGGGCCAAGGATGATGCAAAGGAGAACTGACCCATGGAGACAACTGTTGCAAATAATAAATCCGTTCTGTGGTCCTGAACTTTGTGATCCTGCCCTGGTGAAGATAATCGTTCTTGTGGTTCGGAAAGTGGCAGACACGGCGATGTTTTTGGGGAGATCTCCTGGACCTCTAACGCATTGCCCCACCGAGCACGTCAAAGATGGAAAGAGCACGACGGCAAGTCGGGAGCCTGCTTCCAATTTCTTTCCAACTGCAATGACTCCACACCATCACACGTCACATCAATACTGTTTCCCAGCTGCCGGCTCACCGGCCTTCAGCGGAGCAATTGATGCTCCCGTTCCACAGCATCAGCCTGGAGCATCTCATCATTCTGCGAACGAGTTCCTCTCTATTATTGGCTAGAGAGTGGTCAATATCAGACTACACTCGATTGTGCCCCGCTACCAAATTGTGGTTCCATGTCTCGCAAGTAACAAGTGGATCGTCCAATATCACGGACCATCCGGTCTCGTTTGAATCCTTTGTTAATCGCTCTCAGTGTCCCCGCCGTCGATGTAATTCGCTCGATTCCGATATTTCTGAAGACCATCCAGAAGCAACCCCCCACTGGATTTGGGAGACCGGTTGGGCACGCCGACTGGCTGATGCGACTATAAAGGACCGTCTTCACCTTCCCCTCCTACACTTCCATTTTCCATCCTCATCCTCACAATTTGCACCTCCATCAGAGGAATCAACCTTCACCACCGTCTCTCAAACCTCACGGGTCCCCTATACTCAGCCAGACGGGCCACGATAGAACCAACCCGATGAAGAGATTCATCGTTTGTATGGTGGCACTGGCGAACAGTGCCATCATACCGGCTGTCTCTGCAGGCATATCCAGGAATGGCTGGCAAGACGTCACGCACGGCTTCCGCCTCCAGAACTACCCGGCCGAGTTCCAGCGTGCCCCCCCTGCCTCACCTTCTTACATGGTCGACAACACGGACAACGTTCGTGGTGTTGCGCCCAGCAAAGGCAAGTTGATCCAGGACTTGACCACACAGCACAGATACAAGTAGCTAGTTGGCTAACATTGAAAAACATGCAGGCAAGTACAATGGCCCAGTCTGGCCCGACTCTGGTAGCTTCGAAGGCTACATGAAGAAGTTGGCTGAGAAGAGGGCCTCCACTGGCAACACTTTGACCAATACCGACGACAACAACACCTTCTGGCTTTCTGTCCTCGGGCCCCATGGCAAGGTAGGTCATCCGCGCAACCTGAATTGGTGAGCCCATCCAAATATTAACCTCGTTTTCTGACAGGCTCCGCTTGCCGAGGACAACTATGTTTTTTACAGAAACGTCTTGGACTACGGAGCTGATAACACCGGGGCCAGCAACACGGAGGAAGCAATCAATGCCGCCATTATGGATGGCAACCGTTGCGGCGAGGACTGCGGGAGCACGACCGCCCGCCCAGCGCTGATTTACTTCCCTCCCGGCACCTACAAAATCTGCACCCCCATCATCCAGTATTACTTCACCCAGTTTGTTGGTGACCCCAACGACCGACCCATCATCAAGGGATGCGACACCTTTACTGGAATGGCTCTAATGGATGTCAATCCTTATATTCCGGGATCAGGCATCAACTGGTACATTCCGCAAAACCAATTCTTTCGGCAGATTCGCAACTTTGTTTTCGACCTCAAGTCGATGCCGGCTGCTACCGACGAAAACGGACAGCCCCTGGTGCCAACCGGAATTCACTGGCAGGTTAGCCAGGCCTGTACATTGCAGAATCTTCTTTTTCAGATGCCGACATATGATGACCTCGGAAAGCCTCCCACCCATGTTGGCATCTTCACAGAGAACGGCTCGGGCGGTTTTGTTTCGGATCTTGTCTTCCAGGGTGGTGCCATTGGTTGGCGCGTCGGCTCTCAGCAGTACACGGCCACCTCGCTCCAGTTTAGCAACTGTACCACTGCCGTAAACATGGTTTGGGATTGGGGCTTTAACTGGCACAAGATCGAGATCGATGGCGGCAGCATTGCCTTCAACATCAGCGGAATCGGTGGTCTGAGCGACCAGGGAGTCGGCTCCGTGTCAATCATTGACTCGACTGTCAAGAATGTGCCCATCGGAATCCTGGCTGCACCCCTTGCTGCCAATGTTGTCCTGGATAATACGGCCTTCACCAACGTCGGTACCATTATGGTCCTCAGCGGAACAAATGATCCCATCATTGAGGGCACAAACGGTACAAAGGACTTCGCCCTGTGGGACTATGGAAAGCACTACATCAACAACCAAGGCGCATCTTCCATGGGCGAGTCGATCGACGACCATCCCCGCCCTTCGCCCTTGCTCGACGACACTGGCAAACTGTTTACTCGTCTGAGACCGCAGTACGAGAGCCTGCCCGTCTCGTCGTTTCTCGTTGCCACAGACGAGGGCTGCTTCAATAATGGAACGGGGGATAATACTGATGCAATCAACGCCTTTCTCAAGAAGGCACTCGATGCCAAGCAGGTCGCCTACTTTCCGGCCGGTATCTACTCGGTTCAAGGGACAGTCACATTTCCCACTGGATCTCAGATTCAGGGCTCAGGCTGGTCGCAGATTCAAGCCACCGGAACCTATTTCTCCAACATGACCGATCCCAAGGTTGTCGTGCGCGTCGGCGAGGTCGGGGACGTGGGCACCATGGAGATTGCAGACATGCTTTTTACCACCAAGGGAGCCACAGCCGGTGCCATCATGATGGAATGGAATCTCCACGAGAGCACGCAGGGTGCTGCGGCGCTTTGGGACTCCCACATCAGAATAGGCGGTGCCAACGGCACAGACCTCGACAGCACAGCCTGCCCAAAGTCCAGCCAAAACGAGGCCTGTATTGGCGCATCGCTCCTCCTGCATGTCACCAAGGACGCGAGCGGATACTTTGAGAACTTTTGGGCCTGGGTTGCCGACCACAACATCGACATGAGTCTGCCGAGGGAAATGAACTCCACCAAGTCGCAAATCTCCGTCTTCGGTGCGCGTGGCATCCTGATTGAGTCTCAAGGGCCTGTGTGGCTTTACGGCTCTGGCAGCGAGCATCTGATGTTCTACCAGTACCAGCTACTTGGTGCGAAGAATGTTTACCTGGGCCACCTTCAGACCGAGTCCCCCTATTTCCAACCTCAACCAATCGCCCCCTCTCCCATGGACAAGGCTCTGGGCGTGTTTTCAGAGGATCCCAACTGGGCTGATTGCAAAACCGACACTTGCAAGATGGCATGGGGCTTACGCATTCTAAACTCGGAATCAGTCATGGTGCATGGCGCAGGCATGTACTCCTTCTTCAACAGCTTTTCCCCGACATGCACAAACTCCGATAACTGCCAAGACCACATCATGGAGGTCCGTGGATCCAAGGATATCTCCATTTACAACATCTTTACCAAGGGCGTGGTTGAAATTGCCACGGGCAGCGGCAACGAGAGCAGCATAGAGCTAGCCGACGGCAACCAGCACGGCTTCACGAGTGAGATTAGCGTGTGGTTCCCACTGGACAGCCAGGAAAGCACAGGCGACAGCCAGCCTCAAGATGGTGGGAGCGGGCCTCAAGATGGTGCCAACATCGTGTATGTTGGTCCTGAAGTGTACCAGAATCACACAGTTCAGTGCCCGTCCCCGCCTTGTATCCTTGTTATGCCACCCACCACGCTTGCTACGCCTACCACAATCTACATCGACCCGTACACGACCGAGGTCGAGGTTGGACAGTCGCAAAATGGAACCTTTAGCGCCACAACAACGACTCTGACAATCACGGTGGCCTCCATCGTCACGAGTGTAATTCCTGTCGCCAACTACAACTACACTGGTGAAGAGAGCGAGGGTGCTCCGTTGTGGATCACGCCCAGCATCGACCTCCCGCCAACTCCCATAGTCCTGACGAAACCCGACGGCGTGGTGACGACCCGCACCCTCACCCTTCCGCCATGGCCGCAGATTACCTTTTCTGGTGACGATGCCAACTCTAACCCTGACATTGCCCCCTCCGTTCCGTCTGTCCACACCGTTACCTTCACAGGTTTGTGGGACTCCTCACTCGGCACGGCGGCCCCAACCTATACGATGGTTGTTACAGACACGCCTGGCACCTCCAATAACGCTTCAGTCTATACGCTCACTGTACCGCAGTCATCTGGTGCAACGTCGTCTGTCAGCCTCATCACATTCACCAGTCAATTTACTTTTCCTACACTGCCAACCCCCCCCGGCATGCCTACAAACAGTGATTGGACGCTTGTGCTACCGACACCAATCACCAATAAGCCGCCCATGACAGTCCCGTGCCCATTCGAGGATCGAATGTATTTAACAGAGCAGGATGTCTGGGTTCACGTGCCAGGGTCTTGTCCTACTGGCGCCGTATCCACGACCATCCCTTGGGACTGTGCACCAACCGCAACCTTCTTCTTGGCCGTGGAAACAACAGCAAGCTTCAACTTTGGTTGCATACATTGGACTGGTGTTGGGACCGATCTTCACACTTTCAGCCAATTCCCCACAGGCGTATACATTGAGCTACTCGATAAAGAGCCCGACGACGACGACGAAGACAACACGAGTCATTGTGACGGCTTTTATATTTTCTTTGTGAGTTTTGATACATATAGGTCCGGAGACTGAAGCCCTACTGACTATTCGAAAGATTTGCATCCCTTTCCCCCATTTCAATGTCGACCTTTCCTGGGTGCAACTGCACTTCCCACAACCTGGCCCATTTGTCATAATTGGTCCCCCACCAATCCGGTTTCCAACTATTCATGGCATTGAAATAGGTCTTCCAAAGTTGCCGGGTCCCTGGCCACCAATTACGTGAGTAACTCGTCTTGTCTACCCCCAAGGAGAGAGGACTGTCTACTAATCACAAGGGAAATAAACAGGATCGATCCCCATGGACACCCTGTGATGCCTCAGGAAGAACCAACAAACTGCGAATCGCAGGAGGCGGAGGTATGCGCCACCTCAACGTTCATATCCACCACTGTGATCGACAGCTCAACGAGCACTATCACTTCCTCGGCGACTACGGAATGCAACACTATCACGGCCTGTGTCATCACAGAGGTAGATCAGGATACCACGAGCGCTACTGGTGACTATTGCACCCTCCCAACCCCGGCTGCCGCTGAACGTATCCAACAAATCAGTGACAACACAACTGCGCCGGCCGAAGATCAAGAGGCCCATCAGTTTCAACCGCCAACATACTTCGATGATGATGGTTACGATTACACACCTATGCCACCGCCGCCAGGCTTTGACCACGCCATGATCTGGCCGAAAAATCCTGGTAATAGTGAAGAGGTGGCTAGAATCACGGACTGGCTCAAAACTACAGCAAGTGAAGCGGGCCGCGAGCACTACGCCAGCTACAAAGAAATGAAGGCTAACGGGTTCGGCGACGATGGAAGCGATTGGACCATGCTCATTTTTGTGGAAGACATGAGAAACTGCCACATAGATGCTTTCAAAACCATGTTTCAGGCAGAGATTGCCTGTATCTACGGCATTTACCAGAGAACCAAGCAGTGTCTCGGCCCCTCGGGAGACTCCGCCACGTGGAACTCAGCAACGCGCCCCCACATGGAAACTGACTTGAACAAAAACGCATCCGAGCAGAATCAGATACAACGGCGTACTTTGAAGATGTTGGAGGCCGATGAGCAGTGGGAGCTCTCTCAAGTGGCAGTAGCACCTGGTGAGGCCTGGTTTGAATCCTCGGGTTCACAGTGGCCCGATGACATGAAGTACCCCATTGATGATTCCTTTGGCGCCGGACAAACAATCTTTGTAACAGAGGACGCCTTTTGGTATAATCATGATGAGTTGTGGAGCTCGTCGGAAGACGGAGACAGCAGGCCTCCAATTTCCGTTCTGCCAGGGCTACAGTGGAGTGACTCCAATCGATTTCGCTCAGATGAGACACATCCTGCGCGCAAGGAGGAGTATCGCCACGGCACAGGTGTTACAAGCAAGGCAATAGGCTGGAGGCTCGGACTAGCCAAGCACGCGCAAGCCATATTGCTTGACAGCGACTATACGCATCCGAGCGACTTCCGAAACGTCATTTACGAGCGACACGTGGAAAAGCTTGTTCGAACATGGAACAAAGTCAAACAAGACTACGCCGAAGACCCCAGCCGACGAGGAACATATACCCTCACCAATTCCATGATGTTCGATGGAATTGCATTACGTTTCTTTTCGTATTGCCCAACATTCAAGAAACGATGGCGTAAGTTCACCTATGGAACTAGGTAGCTCAGCGACATACACAAGAGTGTGCGACTGACCTCATATGCCTGCAGATGATCTCGTGGATAAGCTGGTAAACGAATTGGACGTTGTCTTTGTCCAGACTTTACATAACAATTACCACGAGTACAAGGATTCTTACGCCGGTTATCCACCCCTGTGGTGTGACCCCAATGAGCCCGACAAGATTGAAAACCTAATCTGTGTCGGCGGCGTAGATGTCGTGGGGCGTATTGCGGGGTTTTCCCCATGGACAGCAGATTTGGTGATGGCCCCAGCATACGACGTATTCGCCGCAACAAGCCGACTCGCGATAGATGGTCAACAATTTGGAAACTCGTACGGTAAGTGGCTAGTTTAAGAGTGCCTAAACCTCTAGATAGTCCTCTTGGGTGACGACGTGATACTAACTCCTCTTTCCAGCGACCCCATTGATTGCTGGTCTTGTGGCCTACTGGCGCGGCCTTCCAGATATCAAGAACGGCTGGGGTGAAGAACTCAAAGACCCTGCCAATGTCAAGAAGCTTCTCCGCTATATGCAGCGGCCATTAGACCCCAACAATCTTGCAAGAGGCCTGGATAAGTCCAAGATCACTGTCTGGGATGCTTACAATGCACGAGGGATGGACCCCCCCATGGTCCCGTTCATTTGGTCTGGTGAGTATAAAGGGCAAAACTGCCTCACCAATCCAGACATTCACCCTGGCTGCCCGAGAGGAAGTCTTGCAGACCTAGTACCTTCCGGTGCTGGATGCAATCAACCGACCTCTGGCACATGCATCGCGGCCACCAAGGCACCGACAAATACAGCCGGTCCTGGTGCCTTCAGCAACCCTCTCACCTTTCAGACCGGCCCCGCGACCGTCACCTGCGCCCCGGGGGCTCCAGAATGCGGTGCCCTCTGCACAGGATTCTATTGCGGCTCGACGGCGACGGCAAACTCGTCGACCGTCGTACCACCAGACCACTATGATCCCGAGGATCCTGCCCACGCCTCAACGGTCACGGAAGGCATCACCGCCACACAGCCCCAAACCACCTCGAAAACCAGTCTCTCGATAGCGACGATATATTCAACTATGGACGTCACCTCCACGATGTATGTTACCGTACCCAAATCCAGTTCCACATCTATCTCGATGACCCCTGTGACGAGCAACGGATCCCCTTCAGGCACGACCAACTCCCTACTGTACACTGGAACGGGATGTGCCAGCTACACCTCGACCAGGTTTTGCCCAGAGAGGGGTGTCTGCCTTGATGGCAACCTCTGTCTACCGACGCAACCGCCGTGTCCCAAATGGGAAGACGTTGGCGTCCCTCTGTGCCCGCGCAACAAGCCGAGCTGCAAATCCCCGCAAACCACTACGAGCTGCCTCGAGAAACGTCACGAGGCTGCGGCACCAACTTCAACTGCCGGACCCACGCCCCTTCCTGCCAATGTCACTCAGCAGGACACTGGACTGTCGATCTGGCAACGAAGGGGCGTCAACTCGCAGGAGGATGACTACCTGTGTTTGGCTGGAAAAGGGGCCTGTTCGGTGACCCACTATTGCAACGATGCCGACTGTGTTAAGCCGTCAGGTGTACAACGCGTGGCGTGTGTTGAGGCCCAGATCGTCTTGCTCACTCGTGCCACCGTCAAGGAGGCCTTCGTCACCATCACGGAAGACGGGAAGGTGGCCTGCGCGTTCAGCATCTACTGCTTCGTCTCCGAGGGAGAAGACTGCCTGGAACAGCAGATCAAGGACGGCGGTGGTGGTGTTGAGTGCGCCTTTATTGGTCGCATCGCGTCCTGGACCAACGGGCTTTCAGACATGGAATTCGTGTCCAACACAGGCGGTGCTGATTACAGTTACCACCTCTTCTTCGCCCTGAGGGAGGCTGGACTCAATGTCTGCTACGCGCGGCGGGACCCAACACAGGAATTTGCCATGTGCTACCGGACAGAGTGGGCCGCCCTTGATGGTGCCTGTTCTCCGGCCATAGGCGGAAAGTTCATAGCCCCGCGCCATGGCAGGCAAGGCTATAGGTCATTTGGCCTCTTGGATGCCTCATTGAACGAGACAGTCGTTTAGCTTGGACAGTCGGCACACATTTCCCACGCACAACTCATGGAATCGCAGACCCGACGGGGTTTCTAGATAGATCAGAATAAGGGAAATGGAAAACATGGTTGATCTACCTATGTGGTGGAACTATATGTCGAGATCTTTGAGACGTGAGTGTGATCTGTCTGTATTTTCTTGAAGACGCGCTTCAAGAGCACCCCCTGAACCCCTGAATGAAATCCCAATGAGGTCAAAAATGCGACATCAGTCATTACGTGAACGGGTGGTCACAGCTCCAGCGTGGCTTCCGTAATGGCGCAGTGGTATTCGTGGTCAAATGCACTCGGTAAGTACCTGGTACTTCATGTGGACAGTTGTCACTGGAAACTTTTGGTTGTTCTAGTAAAGGATTATGGATGAGTCGGAGACACGGCACCCCATCCGTTCTGCCTTTTGCTTTGGTTCCAGGCCCGAGTTCCTTCCAGTCTGCTATTTATCATTGGGCTAGACACTCTCTAGTTCACACACTGAGAATACCACTGGTTGCTGACCTTGCAGGTTCCCTCGGCGCAGCGGGTGGGCCCCGTGTAGCCCTCTCCGCCGCACTGTCCCCAGAGAGGCACGGTGCCACCGTTGCCGGGAGCGGGAGCGGGCGCGGGAGAGCTACCACCACCGCCGCCACCGCCGCCGTACTGACCACCGGTCCAAACGGTGTGCTGGCCGACGCGGGTGTAGGGGTAGGATGGGACACCGTAGATGAAGAAGCGGAGAGCCGGGTCGTTGGAGTTGTATAAGCCGGGGATCTTGACCAGAGGGCCGGGGCGGCCGTTGCCGTTGCCTCCGACTTCGATTTGGGCGCAGGTGACTGTTTACCGGTGTTAGCACATACGCGGGGAGATAGAATGGAACGAAAAGACGTGGGTTTCGCTTACAGTAGAACTCGGTGTCTCCGCTCTGGGCGCCGTGCAGGGCGATGTGCTCAACACGAACGAGGTACTGGCCGGGAGGGGTGTCGCGCGGGAGGGTGAAGGTCTGATCGGGCTGATCCCACGAGCACCAGTCGGTGTCGGCGAGGTAGCGGCCGGGGGCCCTGCAAATCAGAGTCTCCTGCACCTTGAACCAGTCGCCATCGCCACGGTACTGACGCACGTCACCGGGGGCCCTGGACATGTGGATGGTGGTAGGTCCGGGGTGGAGGATCTTCCCGCCGTTCCACAGGCGAAAGCCGATGCTATCGCCCGGGTTGACCTTGTGGACCTTGGTCCTGCCGGCGTTGGCGAAGGAGCCCGAGTTGCAGCGAAAGTCATCGCTGGGCTGCAGGAACTGCTTGGTCGGCATGATGAAGTTGCTGTTCTCGCGGATGTACTCCCAGTCGTTGGTCACCCTGCCGTTGACGATGAGCTTGCTGTACCGGTAGTGAGCCTCGACACCCTGCGTAGCCGCAAGAGCCCAGAGGGCGATGCCCGCAATGCTGAAGTGCATGGTGAAGGTCGGAGACGGAGGAAGTTGCGTGCGGTTGGGCGGCTGTGTTCCTGGCTGGCTGGAGCCTCAAAGACATGCCAGGATGTGACAGAACTCGAGGTCTTTATACTCTGAGCCTCTTCCATCAAGCACACGTCGTGATAGCATAGAGGGTTATCCATGCTTTGCCAACCGTGCACATTCTTCGTCTTCATGTTCCCAAGCCTTCATCCTGGACGCTGTCCATCGCTCATGGTCTTGGACAAGAGCTTGGATAGGCGCGCATCGTTGATAAGTGATCCACTGGGTATTAGCGGTGGTTGTTGATTCCTGGAAGATTACCACCACTCCGCGTCAATATAAATCAGGGGCTGCAGCCCAGCTCGCAAAGTCCGTAGGGTCGAGTTTGCCTCCGCGAACCACGAAACTGGAATGTCATCCTTCGCCAAGCACTTCGCCGATCGGAAGCGAGGCACAGTGGGCGGGGACGTTGACGAGAAGGCTGCCCAAGTTGGTACCGACCCGAGCCAAGAGCCGAACCGAGACAACGGTGATCGGAACCAGATTCCTCAAATGAGCTTGCCGGCAGTTGGTTCTGCCTCCGAGGTTCTGACGGAAACCCACATTCCCCAGACTGAACCACCGCTCGCTTGCATGACATGCAGCAGATGATGGGGGGCAGTTCAAGCCCAACGGATCCCACGGGCCTAACGGCGGTGCCGAATCTTGGCTACGCAACAATACCGGAGATGCCAGGGGCCTTTTCATGTGTTTCGGACCACTGAGCTTTGTGCTCCAGAGGCATTTGAATTGTACCGAGTTTGACGCGCGCCTATCATAGTCCCGATCCACATAGCGACATTGTTTCTAGAATGACAATTAGGTAGGTTTCAAAGAATTGTCGGCCAGACTCGAGGATTCTGTTCACCCAACTCAGAGTGAAAAGAGATCACTCTCACATCTGAATTGGTAAAGCTGTTGGGCCGAGCGGGTCATGTAGGTGCTTCAAAGGAAGCTGCCTTGGACCATTCCAGTCGTCCTGTTCCTGGCTCGGCTTCATCATGATATCTGAGGTACTCATCCCACCCAATTGACGTGCCAAAGAACTTGAGCAACAAACGGGATCGGAAGTCCTCCTGCCAATTCCGAAGAGAACGAAGCGGCTCACAATTTCTCCGCCACTTGGCACATGTATTGCGATAGCAGGTCAAAGCATATGTGCCCAGCTTCAACTTCCCAAGCGACATACCAAGGCTCATGTGAACGACAATCTGAAATAAACCTCCCAAAGAGGTGGCTGTAAATGCTTTTGCGGTGTCGCCTTAGATCACTTTGTGGTAATGAAACATCGATTGAATTCTGCAAATGAAGTGTGAACCATCACAGAGGCGTCACGTTCTGTATCTGTGCTCGCTACCCTTACGACACTTTGGGTACAAGGCCTGCCAACTCCGCCTCTTCCTCACGGCTCAGAGCGTATCCACAAGCGGAGAAGAACTCCGTCCTGCCGTCCTCTGCTGCATGCTTCAAATCCGGTGAGGTGACCTTGGCTCCATGTGCCAACAGCAGCCGCCCAAGGTCGATCCTATTATGTCGCATAGCAACGGCCAAGCAGCTTCGCCCTTCCCAATCCACAACATTAGGATTGGCCCCTGCCTCCAAAAGTACTCGAGCCACACTGCCATCACAGTCGGCCCGCGAAAGTACCAGGCGAAGAGGCGTTCCATGATACCCGGCACAAATCTCGAGGTCGGCTTTCTGCGAAAGCAAATACGGCAAAGCTTCATGCAGATGCCACCAAGGGGTTCGGCCTGTTACCCCATGCAGCGGTGTATATCCGACATGATAACGCCACTCGGGCCTGGAATAAGGAAGTACGCGTTCTTGAAATTGCTGGCGAGTGTTGATCGACACTTTGGCCACCTCGACCAACACACGAAGGACAGCCATGTTGGGGAGTGTTCGATGACAAGCAGCGAGAACAAGGGGGTAAATCGTGCCTTCGTGTTCCTGTCGACCCACAAGAGCTTCCAGACTTTCTAGTGGGTTATCATGTTGCTCCCTTGCTCTGGATATACGCTCGAGCAAGCCTGCGTGCCCGTCGGCTACCAATAGGTGAAGAATCGTTCTCCCCTGCTTGATTGCAAGCAATGGATCGGCTGTGCCCTGCTGGAGAACTGTGCAAATGTACTCGATCAAGTCAAACTCGCGCGCTTGGAGAAGCTTTTGGACCAGAGAATGGACCGCTTCAGCATCGTTCGTGGACGTACTCAACAAATTGCTGGTCCCTCGGAAGGCAGAGCCTGCAGATTCCTTCCGCTTCTCAAACCACTTCCGCGCAAACTCCGAAGAAACCGATGATTCTGACAATGGTTGCTGGTGCTTCAAGAGACACGAAACAGTGTGGTTAAAACCCGCGTCCAGCGCTTGGTCAATAGCTGCATCCAACTGCAGCGGGGGTGTGACGGCATTCCATCTCTTGTTGGCGCGGACGGAGAGGTCAAGTCCCGAACTGACAAGCATGTCGACGATCTCGTCCAATCTGGTGCCGGACCTCTGGTGCGGGGGTAGCTTCTGGTTTTCTTCTTCAAATTGGGCGCAGGCCTGCAAAAGTTTAGCAGATTGCCACTTCACCTCAGCACCAGCCCCCAGAAGAAGCGAAACGGTCTCTGGACGTCCAGACCGCACACCAAAGTAAAGGGCAGTATGTCCTAACTCCTTGTGCCATTGTCGTCTCGTCCCTACGCTGCCGACAATAAATGGTTTCGGCCTGCCCTTGGCTTCGAGAAATTCTTTGGGGCTCCCCCCTTCGCCCGTTGCGGCGGCAGAAAGAAGCATGGCCACGATATTACTTTGGTGTTCTTTGGCCGCTATGTGTAACGGCGTCATCCAGTCGTGTGTCCTTGCAAAGACCATAGCACCCAAGTCCAAAAGATGCTGGACCAAAAACTCCGACTTTTCAGCTGCTAGGTGTATGGGTTTGACTCCAGAGGCGTCCGCAGTGTTGACCTGGTGTTTGCAATGCTTGAGGCATTTGGCGAGTAATTGATGCTCGAACGAACCCCAACCCCTAGAGTCCAGGTGGCTGTCGTCCCACCTTTCACACACAATATGCAACGGTGTCTGGCCGGCCTTGTTGCGGGCGTCGTTATCCACCCCATATGCAACTAATGACCCATAAAGGTCATACTCATCTGTGTCGCACTTTGCAAGCTCGTGAAGAAGGGTATTCCCCTCATTGTCGGTAACATTGGGGTCCAATTCAAGATCTTTGATAAAGTATGCCAGGGGCTGCTTTTTCGCCATCATGTCAAGTTTGCCGGTACGGTGACCTCTGACTGCCTCGTGTAAAACTGTTCGACCCTTGAAATCCCGAGTGTCCACCATGGCGCCCAAAGCGTGAAGCCTCTCCAGAGCCTTGGTATCGTATATTTGAGTCACAGCCCGCATATACAGTGTTTTGCCCTCATTATCTTGACTTTCCAGATCGACACCTTTCTGGATCAGAAACTGGATTGCTTCAATGTTCTCTGCCGACACCAGATGCATCAGTGATTCTCCGGCGTAATTCTTTTCATGGATCGGTGCGCCAAGAGCAAGAAGCTTTTCGATAATACCCTTGAAATCTTCATTCCAGTCAGAAAGCTTTTGGGAAATTGTTTCGTTGGATTTGAAGAGCATGTACAGAATTCCATTGCCTTCAGCATCAACCGCCGAGCAGTCAGGGCGTAGCTCCTCCAAGAACCGAACCGCATCCCGATATCCAGCTGCACGGTCACAGCTGTATCTGTGCAAATACTTCTTCATGTAAAGATGAAATGGCGTTTGCCCGTCTGCTCTTGGCCTGTCGACGCTTAATCCTTTTTCAACGAGGAATTTGGTAAGCTCCCAGCCATGCTCCTCAGTTCTGGGTACGTGCAGCAACGTACTCCCATCCGAACCTTCGCGATGCAGGTCAGCGCCCGCCTCGATCAAAAGTCGTAACAAGATGGGGTCGTTAGCCGCCATGTCGATGGGTGCAAAACCTCTCGTATTTCGGCGGTGGATGTCGGCTCCAGCTTGAACAAGCATGTCAAGGCCCCGTTTGAGCTCCAGTTGAGCGTTGGAATCCAACTTCTGTGGACGGCGACTTGGCTGTCTGCAACAATAAGCCTCCAAGGCGGTGACATCAGCGTCCCCCCATTGTACCCATTGCGACAGAGGGTGTCTCTCCGTTGTTGGATTTTCACCATTGTCTTTGAAGTCACCCCCGCACCCAAGAATGTTGACATCTGCTCCAGCACATAGCAATAGCTTCATGCAATCCACATCACGAAACCAGCATGCGTTTATAAGCAACGTGTTGCCTCGAATGACCTTGTTGACATCGATACCGGGATACTGAAGAAGCCGTTGCACCACAAGGACATTACCGCGCTTTGCCAATGCCCAGCCCAGAGCTCGGTAGACATCCTCGGCATCTTTTAGCCACGGCAAACATGCGTCTACAATCTCAAGTTGCCCATTCTCGCAGGCCGGTCGCAATGCAGGCCTAGCGGTTTGACAGCCGTCTTCGCTCATAGGATCGAGGCCCAAACCCAACAGGACCTTGACCACAGCAACGTGGTTGCGATCAATCGCTTGGCACAAGACATTGACCTGACTGCAATTCTTGATTTCAAGGTTGGCACCGGCATCAGCCAGTAGCTTGACACAGGCGGCATGCCCGTACTTGGCTGCAAAGAACAGCGGTGTCTGCCTTGAACTGAAGTCGACCCCGTCAATGTCCAGCGCTGTGTTCGTGGCGGAGCGCTCAACCAGGAGGGCAAGATACGGTTTCCATCCGTAGCGAGCGGCGACATGAAGGGCGGTGACGCCATGGCCAGCGGTGACCCAGTCGTCCATTTCGTATGGGCGCCATTCGATGTCGATCCAGGCGTTGAAGGGCTTGGGATTGCCCAAGAGAAACTCATCTAGGACAGAAACCAACCGAGCGGGTAAGGCGTCACCACAAACACGTGTCTTGGCAACGTGAATCATCCAGTGCCGCGCTGCGTAAGCAAGAAATGGGAATTGAACGCGAAGAGGAGCAAACTCTTCTGCCGTCACTCTTGTATCGTTCATGGCCTCTTCCTCTTCGCTATTCTCGTCCGCGTGGCCGTCCTGGGCTGGGGATCGGATATCGTGATGGTCCGCCCAGCCAGACTGCAACAGATAGCGGATGCAGATAATGGCCAGTATCTCATGGTAGTCTTCAAGAGGTACTTCTGCGTCCAAGGACTGACTGATAACAACGGTATTATTGGGCAAGACCTCGAGGGAGGGTCCAACTTCTGAGAGCAAGGACTCCTTGGCAGCCTCAGAGTCCATGGCGACAGGTCTCCTCAGCGCAAACCGAACGAGGTCTATAACTTCCAATACCTGAAGGGGTCGCGTTGTAAGCTTCAGGGAGGCTATAAGGAGTATCCGGTGCTTGGTGTCATTGATCGGATCGGCGTTGGCATCTCGTAGCCACTCAAGAAAGGAGGTCCTGAGGTCGGCGGGCTCGGCTGTCATCTCTCCTTGGTCGGCAGTGACCACGCCGTCTTCGCCGCCGCTGATATCCATGATGCTGTCTGACATGCTGTCAAGTTCCTGCCGGGTCTTGTTTGTGCTTGGTTGTTACAAGCGGGAGTCCAGATGCTGAGCGCCCATTCACGCTACGTATCACTGATAGTGGAGTTGCTGCCTGAATTCCACGTGATGAGATTGAAAGCACGGTGGGCCATAACGACGGAAGAAGATCGAGTCGGAAATGTCCAGGATTCCAGCGTCTATTATTGCCTCACAAAGTCTTGCGCAAAAAAGCAGCAACCAGCTTGATCTTGGTGCCGTCGAGACATTGTTCGTTGAACATTGGCTGGCTCTTCCACTTCACATAGCCCATCCTGGTATACCAGTCCTCCGTGCTGCTTCCTTTCTTTGGTGCTTGTTGTCCAAATTTGGCCCATACACCACCCCATTCATCCGAGTCATCCTCGGTGTATCGTCTGTCCAAAGCCGTGAGGGTAATCGCTTCGCAATGTGGTGCACCGAAGGGGGGCACCTTTGCCCAGGATTCCAGCGCTTGGACTGCTTTTCGGCCTAGTCCACCGCGATGCTCGGGTCGGATAAAGAGTGAAGAAATGTAGAGGACGGACTTGTCTCGCCGGGCAAGCTCCTCATTGGGAGGGCTCGTCTCGCTGACCAAAGCAATATGTCCCGCACACCGCTCAAGGAGCGGGAGGTGGGCAAGAGACGGCGGCACGATCCAGAACATTGCTCTGGTCTCAACATCCATGGCTGCTCGCCAAGCCTCGATATGCGAGATTGTCTTGTCCCAACCACAGAGAGCTCGTTGCTGGAGGAGCTCATCGAACTCGACAGGATTGTGAAGGTCTATGATCTGCAATAAGCTGCTCATTTTGTTCTGTCGAGGTATTCGAATAAAATTTACCGAAGGGATGCCGTTGATGGGTTACCGTAGCACTATTCTCCAGGCGACAAATCCGGGCCATCTTGCGGGGCCTGCCCGGCCCGGAAAAATAGGTTACCGAGCGAACATCATGGCATCCGTCCCGACCATATCTCGAAAACATTGCTGGTTTCTGCTATGGTCAGTTAGACACCTCAAGCTGAACAGCGTGTTGGAGTTTTGTTCGAATTCCGTGTCGTGCTTTGGGCACCAGAGGCTATTGTGGTCAGTCACCCTGGCCACAAAAAAACTGAGACACTATACAATCAGTACCTTTTCATACACACGATACTCGCTCGAAAACTGTTCTAAAATTCCATCAAAAATTCTGAGTGTTCTTAAAGCACTAAAGTAGCACTGTTCAAAAGTTGAGAGACTTTGGCTCAATGCTGGTTGAGAACGCCGCGTTCTATATTAACGCAATGGTGTAAGTAACGGCGATTTTGGTGGTTTGGAGTCTCAGTTTTTTGGTTGGCAGGGAGTCAGTCAAGGGCGGGGTAGCCGTGATGTTTCGTTTGGAGAGTCAGAATGCAGTACGATATCCGGGACAGGAGGTTGTCTCACCTCGGCCACATCTGCTCCGATTGGGCCTGAGCTGCCGCTCGTCATCCGCGCGGGCACCAGGTGAACTCTATTAAATCCGACCGCGTTCAGTGTGTGCTCAAGTGGATACAGGGAGGTGCGCATATCTCACACGACACCTCAAAAGGTTCCAAGGTTAGGGACTCATCAACAGCTGGCGGCACTCGATTCTCTTATTTGGAACCTCCAGACCCTGTACTTTTGCGCCGGTCTTTTTTGCCAATGAAAACATCGTTTTCGAACTTGCAGCGCTTGAGCTTCTGAAGACACGAACTTCCGAGTGGAGCACCAGTGACGTGACCAGACGCACCCTCCAAGTTGGTCGCAACTTCCGGGCAGTCTACCCGATCATGCCCACTCTTCAACACTGCAAAAGAAGAATAGGCGCGCTTCTGTTGTTCTGTGCAGCAACTCCAGCATGTGCCGACAGCTCCTTCCTCACCAGTGCTGTCCCTCAAAACTTGAACGACTTTTACCAAGGGCTAAAGGACCGGGTCGCATCATGCCAGCATAGCTTGGCTGGAGGCTTCTACAGCATTGACGATGGGACAAACAGTACGTACATACATGATCCAGTCTTACCCTCAGTATCATGCTGACACCTCCTGCAAAGCTACCTCATACTGCACCAACGACCCCCATCGGCCCTCCATCATCTATCTCTCAAGCGGCAATGGAACCCTTTCCAACATGGACATCGACTGTGATGGCGTGCAAGGTGGTAGCCAGGACGACGGAAGGTGCTCGCTAGGAAGAAGCCCGGACTACCAAGACGCGACGGCTTTCCAGGACATCATTCAGTCCTACAAGGTTGGCATCTCGGATCTCAACACCTATGTCCACCCGTATGTGGTCTTTGGAAATAGCGGCAGCAAGCCAGGCTGGCGGACATTCGACCCAACCGACTACGGCGTGCGCCCACTGTCCGTCATGGCCGTTGTTTGCCCAGGCAACAAGCTGGTGTACGGCATCTGGGGCGACACTAATGGAGATGACGGTGACAATCCCATGGTCGGCGAGGTAAGCATAGCACTTGCCACCGCTTGTTGGGGAAAGAACATGACGGGTGACAACGGCTATGACGGAATGGATGTGCTGTACGTGGCCTTTACGGGGAAGGATGCAGTGCCGGGCAAGAATGGGGCGGACTGGGCTGCCAAGGACTACGATACCTTCGAAAGGAGTATTCAGCCACTTGGAGAGAAGTTGGTTCAAAGGATGAGGGCCGGTGGGGTGGGGAGGAAGGTCACGGGTTTTGGGGCTGTGGTTGGATGTGCCCTTGCTGGTGGGTTGTGGCTTGCTCTATGAGAAGTCTATTTCGGTCATCTTCTGCACCTGTGTCGGGTGAATCTGGGTGCGCCATTGTTGACGATGATGGTGAGACGTCTACAGGCGTCATTTTGGATAACCAGCCATCTTGCCTCTTGCATTTATGTCCTCAGACTTTCTCTGAGTACCATCATCAAGCTTTCGAGCAAGTTACGTCGACTTGTCATTTCCTTCTCAGCTTGTGTGCCTCTCAAACCTTCTTGGGGTTCGAGGCTTGCTCAAGATTTCACCACAGGGTAAAAAGCCCTCGGCGCTCCGCTCCGTCTTTCTGAAAACTTTTCTTTCGCATCATCCGTCAACCTGAACCAACCAAGACAGCAGTTATTCACCCAGCAAAAATCTGTTGCGTCTCTGATCTGAAGTAATCATCACCGGTTACAGCAAAGACAATGAAGACAACGACAGCTTCCACTTTGGCCATTGCCGCCCTGGTCGGCTTCGCTTCTGCCCAACAGCAACCCGGCACTGGACTTCCAAGTTGTGCGGTCAGTAGTACCCAACTGCCTTTGCCCTGCCTTCTTCCATGGACGGGGATGATGCTAACACTCCAACCAGTCATGCATCAGCAACATGGTATTGCTCCACGCCAACCTCGGTTGCCAACAGCCCGACGATATCTCCTGCCTCTGCTCCAAGCCCGATTTCAACTTTGGCATCCGTGATTGTGCGGTCCAAGCCTGCGACAACATCCAACAAGCCGAGAGGGTTATCTCTGAGGGCCACGATATCTGCGGCAGGGGTATATCTTTCCCAACTACCAATTGTCATAAAGAGGCGACTGACCATGATTTTTGCAGCTGAGCCAGCCGGTCCCGTTGCCACCACTGCGTCTGTCAGTGCTGCAGGCAAGACCCTCGAGGGAGTCGAGGTCATCTTCACCAGCTCAGGCAGCATCCTCGAGACCACCACCGCCATCATCGGCACCGTCACTCCCACTCCATCGTCGGCTTCTGCCACAGGCAAGGTCGATGTTGCCTCCTCAGAACAGGATGTGACTTCGTCCCTCGCGTCGGTGTCTTCCTCGCTGGAGTCCTCGGCTTCCGCTTCTGCTTCTGGGTTTACTTCCAAGGAAGGAAAGCAGCAGGAGCCAAGCGCGACCGTCACAGAGGTTTCTGGGACTCCTGTCGGCACCGCCACCGGGAGTGTCACAAGCTCATCCCAGAGCGCGGCCGGCGCCGCCATCACCGCTGGTGTGGGGCTGGGTCTTGTCGGCGGACTTGTTGGTTTCTTTCTTTAACTGCCTTAGGTAGGTAGGACTGGGTGCACAGCTTCTGTCCTTGGAGAAAAAGCAGACTCTGGGGGGTTTACAACCAAGGGCGTTTTATGATTCAGGGCTGGCTAGCGTGGAGTTCTGGCGTTGGGCATTTGTGTGTCAAATCTTTGACAAGAAAAAGGCCAGGCAAGAGGCCTTGGCATTATGTCTGGCCCTCACCCGATAATAGGTTATGAGATAAAATAGACAGTGTCTACCAGTACCTCTCGCATTATTCATGTTATTGTTAGCTTGAGGCATGAGTAACATCCACGCCTGTTGGGACCATCCACTGTAATAATTAACTGAGTCAAAACTACGGTATGTAAAACGTTGCGTGAGGTTCCAAAATTACCTTGCTCTCACGTGTGCTGATTTGCGGAAACGTGTACAGCCCATCATTCAAGATCGGAAAGATCACCAAATACACCGGTGAAAACAAGAACCCGACGGAGAACAGAGAGGCATGGAGTACAGAAATCTTGATTTTTGCGCCACCATGCTCTTGTGGAACGCAGGACGTGGTCAAGTAAACCTCTTTACCTCAAGTGCTTCATGTCCCTCGAGCCCGGGGTTTTCCATTGCTATCCGCCTGCTCGTCCTGGCGGGCAACTGAGCAAGACCTCATCCTAACTCCCCTAGACAGGGACTCTTTTTCTGTGCGCAGCTACTTCCTATATTTTCTATAAATTCGGTCTAGGTTCCAGTTGCAGATGGTGTTGACGTACTTGTATATTTCTGTTCCAGTTTCCTTCATCCACAATAAATCCGTGTAAGCAACCTTTTCTGCTTTGGGACAGTGCCTGTTTTCGCGACAGGAACGTGGCATTCCGTGCATCTGGTTGCCGCTTCCGCCACCTGTGTGTGAGGATTTTGAAACCCCGCACTTGGGTAAAAGCTGAGTCAGTCTCTACGGGCAGTCCACCAAACCCGTGGTAGAAATCCTAATCACCACACACAAACCATTGGTTTCAATTAACTAGTCTTTTTTCCAATCATTATTACCAATGGCCGACACTCCTTTTGACAAAACGTCGCTCGAAGCCAAGTGCACCGCCTTGTCCGATGCCGCAACCGCCGCCCTTGGCACAATCTCGCCCGCCGGGACAGAGCACGACGAACACCCAGATGATCAGATAGCCAGGGGCTTGCCGGTGAAGTTATCGCCAGCCAGAGCTTTCGCAGCGAGACTTGCCATCTTCAGAGAACATGCGACACAACTCGCAGTCTGCGCCCAAGGAGCCGGCGCCGTCCTGCCGCGTCTAGGGCTGGGATTGGACAAGGCCGTCGAACAAGCTCAGCGAGCGTTTGCTGGGTTGAAATCCGACAACAAACGAGATGAAAGCGCCCTTGAGTTTTTGAGCTCTCTGTCGCGTCTGTTTGTTTTTGGCACACAGCTCTTGACCATGTGAGCTCGACACCCAACGATCCGGGGCGACTAGGGGACGCTAACAACCATGATTTTAGGGATGACGAACAGGAGCAAAAAGCCAAGTTGGAGTCTGAGGATGGGCGAGCAATTTTTGAAGCGGCAAACGCTGCTTCGAGGGCAGTGATCAATGAAAGAAATCCGAATTGATTTTCTGTCAGGGACACCAGTGCGCATGGGAGAGTGTCGGTCTTATTATCGCACACTTGAACGGGAATGATGAGGCTGTGCTTAATTTCTAGAACGGACTGTCCACGGTGTAGAAGGAAGACTGCTCAGCTGGTTGGCGCAGCCGGAGGCAGCCACCACAGCCAAGCCGCCACCATCTCCCACGATGGTCAAGGGGTCTCGATATGTTCTAGAGGGAACTTGGCAAAGGATAGAACGAAACGCTAAAATCAACGACGTCCCTAATGCTGACCGCGACCGAGATCGCATAAGAATACAAAGTGGCCAGTGAGAATTGGTAGCGTCTCTCACTCGAGCAAACCGCTTTGCTCTTGATCCTCTCACTCAAAATGGACAAACTTAGATCCTTCTTTCGTCACAAGGAAACTCCTCTCCCGCCACCTCCCTCTCTCTCCCAGGAGATCACCCTTCTCCCCGACTCCGAAAAATGGCAAGGCAATCTCCCATGCGTCCACGGCCCCAACGACGGCTGCAACAAACACAACCCTGCCCGCAACCCCATCCCCTTTGACTCCTCCCTCCTCCCCAACGGCCCCAAGACCAAACCATCCGGCAACAAGCCCCCCACCGACCCCTTCCCTTCGTCTTACGCCTTTCACGAAATCTGGTCCACCCTCCCCAAGCCCTCCGACCCTTCCCAAGGCTATCTCACGATCCTCCCCCAAATCCACAAATCCCTCCCTTTGTCCATCTCCTTCTACCACCTCTATGAACTCCTCAAAAAACACCGCAACAACACCCTCCACCCATCCGACGACCTAGGCGTCTTCGCCTGCGCCGCCGCCACCGGCTCCAACCCCTCCCTCTCCTGGACGGTAACCCCGCTCATCACCGCCCAAAAGTCCCTCCACCTCGAGTTCGCCCTCGCTTTCATCCTCGAGACAGACCTAGGCGGCTGGACAGAGGACACCGCCCACGGGCGCGCCATCGTCAAAAACGGGCTCATCGGCTCCGGCTACAGGGACTTCAAGCCCTGTCTGCACACCCACCTCAAGTTTACGAGCGTGAAGGGAGAGGGGAGGAATCACGTGCGGTACTCGGCTGTGAACTTCACCACTGTTGACGCTGACGGAAGGGAGAAGAAGCACGAGTGGAAGAGCGAGGAGCAGGAGGACGAGGACATCGAGGGCTTGTTCTGCAAAAGGTGCTACACCGAGACGGTCATGAGGATCAGACTGATTGGGCAGAAGACGCTGGTGAACGTCCAGGTGTACAAGGACTTGGGCGAGGGGCTGCATCCGGGGGATCAAAAGTGGTTGAGCTTGGTCAGACCAGATATTACAGTGGCGAGAGACACTGGGGATTTCATGAGGATACGCAAGGCTTTTGAGGACGTCATGGGGGCTGACGAAGACGAATAGAAGCAAGCATATAGTAGTATTGCTGCCTGCAATAGATGCTGCTGACACAATGTACCCGACCTTGATGCTGTGTACCAAAATAGGCACCCCTACGCCATGTGTTTTCTCCCAAATGCAAATCCCAGACCACGCTCTGCAGTGCAGTGAAAATGCTGATACAAAATACACCGTCCCAAACATAGCCCCCCATGCAACCCATTTTTCCGTGAGGTCAGAAAACAACCCCATTATCTAAGCCAACATTCACTCCTTTTTCCACGGGAAAGCGTCTGTGAAAACCAACCCCTGACACACTTTCCTTTCGTCCTTAAACTGTAACAAGACACTTCATCACGCCTGGAGCTGTTTCTTTAGACTGATGTCATCAAATGCGTCAAGCGCGATTCTTTTCTCCAATCAACCCCTTTTCTCCAATCAACAAATCTTCTTCTCCGATCTTGTCTTCCCTATGATCACATCGCCTTTGGTGTCGTCCCAATCTAGTTCATGGGACCTGGGTGCCCCGGGTGCCCCGGGTGCCCTGGGTGCCCTGGATGACCGTGGAACGGATGAGGCGGAAACGAAAACACCATTTGCCCTGTTTGCCCGGGGATAATGGATGGGGGACCCCAAGGCTGCGGGTGCTGCATAGCCGGAGGTGGTTGCAAGGTTCTGGGTTGCACAAGAACACCCGGGCCGTGGGGAGGAGGCGGGGGTGGAGGACCTCCTGGCAGGGCAAGCGGTCCCGGAACCATCATCATGGCCATCGGAGGTGCATGTGCAGGATGCTGGTGCTGAACTGGTGGTGGTAGAGCTTGAACCTGCGGTGGCTGTGGTAGCATCTGAGGCTGCGGCTGGGGTGTGCTCGCTCCTGAGTGATTGGCCGATCCAGGAGCCGAATCCTCCCCAGGCCGGCCAGTTGCTTTCTCCGCCTTCTTGTTGGCGAGGGTCGTCCGCCGTTTCTCTACTGCACCTTGCATTTCGCCCGATGCCCAGCGCCCTGTTCCGTTTGTTAGCATGCCCCAAAATAATTTGTCACCAAAGAACAACACTCACTTCTCATCGAGTAGCTCATCTTCTCGCTCTTGCTCATCTCCGAGTAGCTCTTCTCGGGCGCCTCAGCTTGTAGCTCGGTCAACGTCGGCAGCTTGCCTTCGGCGTTCAATGTAGAGCCACCTGGCTTGCCACCACCACGAGAGCCCTTGCCGATTGGTCTGCCCTTAACAAGACCAGTGGTGTTGGTGAGCTTGATTCTCGTGATGGGTTTCTTGATGGCCGGCGGAGCGGCAGGGGGTGGCGGGATTCCGTGTTGGAAAGCAGGGGCCGAGTTGAAGGTATGCAAGAACGGCCCAGGGGGCTGCCCAGAAGGCTTCGCCGGAGCCAGGACGGGGGCCGACGGTGGAACGGCAGGGCTGCTGTAGATCAAGGTGGGTGCCTGCAAGCCTCCACTTGGCGGAGGCAGTGGTGCAACAGGTTGAGGCGCAATCGGCAGCTGAGGAGGTGCTGGCTCCAAGGGGGGAGCGGGCGTGGGTTCCGGTGGAGGATGTGAAAGGGGGGTTTGCCGGGGCTGGCGCGGCTTCTTGGTAGTCGTCTTCACGCTGGGCTCGGGGTTGTTGTTCAGCGACTTCTGGGGAATCTTGCGTCTCTGAGGGCGAGGTTCCAACTCGGGGTCATTCTCGAGCACAAAGTTGCGTTTGCGCTTGTCACGCAGAGAATAGGCCGACTCGGTTGTCTCTGCGGTGCGGTCTGACCTGTCAGAGGATGCTGTGGATGGTCTTGATCCAGGCTGAGTCGAGACTGCAGATGGGTGTCCGTAAAAGGACGGTGTTGTCACCTCGGGTGCAGACGGCATGGGCGCTGACGTCGGGGCTTTATTCGGGCGTTTGCTCTTCACTGCTGGTTTAGGGGCTTCTGCCGCAGGTGTTGACGAAGGCCCGTCCAAGGGTTTGCGCTTACGAACTTTGGCAGACTGTATGGCATAATAATCTTCGTCGCCCTGGCTGCTGTCCTGAGGAGGAACAGAAGAAGCCGACTCCTCCTCTGCGATCTGTCTGGCTCGGGCCGCGGCCGCGGCAGCACGTTGCTTGCGTGGAGAGTCTGTGACGGACTCGGCGACAGGAGCCAGGTCGAGTGATTCAGCGACATCTCCGTTGGTGGTGGTTGTTGTTGCCGCCTTGCGTTGGCGCCTCGTGGGAGCAACCGTGGGCGCGGGAGTACCTGCGCGGCTGGCTTCTTTGCTTTGATCGGTAATTTGACGAGGCCTCCTTGTTCGTTTCCCTTCGACAACATTGTCCTCGGCCAGTTCGGCAGCCTTCTCGGTTCTTTTGCGCTCCCGGAGCCGTGTCTCGGGCGCCTCCCAACGTTGCTCGTCGGGATTCTGACGGCCAATCAAAGATACATGGTTATTGTGCTTGAAGCCATACGCTTGAGCCATGATCCGGTCTTGCTCACGCTGATACTCGAGAACCGGGTCATCGACATAGGGCTTGGGAGCGCGTGCACCCCGGAGCTCAAAGGGAGGCGGCCCCTTGATCGGCTCATCGTAATGGCGCCGCCAAGGCAGCGGCTCGTCATCCTTTTGACGATTTTCCCAGTTGGCAATGGTCTTGTCGTTTGCCTGTCGTCTCTTGGAGTTCTCCTCGTCGTCAATGATTTTTTTCAGCTCTTGATACTCCTGCTGATAGGCATGGAGGGCTTCGACAGCGGCGGCGGTAGTGTTGATTAGAGTTTCCGTATCCAGCTCCTCGGGGTTCTCGAGCAAGGCAGCATACTCAGCCGGGTCCCGGAGCTTGGGGAACAGGTACTGATGAGGGTAATTCTTGGTAACCTCGATCGGATCCATTGTGCGCTTACTCTGCCGATCGGGTATCGAGACTTCGTTTTCCTCTGGCTCTTGGTCGTCGTCTGGTTCTTGCTGGTCATCCATCCCATCAAACTGGCCATCGAGTTGGCCATCGTCTTCAGCAGCAGGTGACGGCGCAGCAGTTGGCAACTGTGACTCTACAGCTTCGCTGTCGGGCGGTGTCTTCCTGGAAGGGCTAACCATGACCCCGGGTACCGTCTGATGCTTGGGAGAAGATGTGGCTTGAAGTCGACCTTGGGCCTTGATGGCAGCTTGGTAAAGACGAGCACACTCATTGTGAAACTCGAGGAAGCTAATTGGAGGGAGGCCTTGTTCCTTGCGCCGTTTTGATTCTATCCGGTGCAGCTTGTCAAAGTCCTTTCGTTTGAGCCTCCTGGTGACGTCCCAGGTGACCTCGGAGGTGATGCTGTCCATGGGCACGGGAGTTGGCGTCGGAGTTGGCATTGGGGTCGGCGTGGGCGGTACCTCTTCGGGGTAAACCCATTCGGTATATGGGCCGGGCAAGACGACGTCTTCGTCCTCGTACGGCTCCAGGTTGAGAGCTGAGGCGAAAGGAGTCTCGGCCTCGTAAATGCGCTCCAACCTCGGCAGCCGCGCGGGTCCCACAGGCTTGGGCAGGTGCAAGATGAGTGGACTGGCGACTGTTGCTGTCGCCAGCGGCTGGGTGCCCGGACGGTCGACTTCGCGAGGGGGCCCCGACTCTGGTTCAAGCGCGCCGTCAAGATGGCCAGGTGTACTTTCCACCACTGGTGGTTCTCGAGCTGTTGGCTTTTGCCCGCTGGGCGATGGTAGCACAGGTTGATGCGAAATTGGCTCTGGAACTGGCGGTTCTGTCGCGGGAGAATTCGGTATTAAAGCTCTGTCGTCGGTTGACGTTGGCGGAATAGACTTGGGGAGCTGGGACAAAGCTACCGAAATTTTCGTGTCAGGTTGAAGAGATTTCGTGGCAGTTGTAAACTCGGAAGCCAAGTCAACCTTTTCTGTCTGTTGTGTCAAGTGGGTACCATTTGATTCCAACGAAGAAGGTGCACTGCGATGTTGCTCCTGTCCACTCTGTTCGAGCAACACGCGGTCCTGTGGTTGGGCAGAATTCAGAGCAGTCTCAGGCACATGAGCATGCTCCAGCGAGAGATCCATCGCCGTCTCATAAACAATGCCATTTGAATTCGCCTGACCATTCACTCTGTCGGCCAGTGAATTGAACCTGGTCCCATTTTCCGGCGCGACTGTCCCCGGCTGTCGCTGCTGCTCTTGCCGCCATGCTGAATTACTTCCTTCTGGAGAAGAAGGGGCCGAATCGGATTCTTGATATGACGATTGTTCTGACTCCCCATCCCCATCCATTGAGACCCCAACAAGAATGGTATCCTGCACAGCATCATTATCTGAAGGCTGATCGATGTAGGCACTCATTCCGGCGGGCAATTTCTTGGTAGCGTTCCGACGACGCGATGCGGCGCGAGGGGCAGCGGGGGACTTTTCAGCTCGCCGACGTTTTGTAGTTGACGAGACATCATCGTCTTCGTCGTCCGTGTCATCTTGCGAATGGCCGCCTTTTCTTTTGCGCGAGCGACCACCAGTGGGAGCAACTGCTGTCACCTTGGTGGCCAGCTCGGCACCGTTTCTCGCGGCAGCCAGGCCAATCTCATCATCAATGACTTGAGCGTAATCAATACGAGTCCTCTTTCTAAGAGAGTGTCCACCTTTCGAGCGCGCCTCGTCATCCCCGTCAAAGCTGGAGGTGGTGGTCGTTTCAAATGTTTTGGCTCTCTTCCGGCCTACGGGAGCCTCTGGTGCCATAGCGTGATGGGTTGGTGACTCAAAGGTAAAGCTCGAGTGAAATGTGTTGCTTCGACCTGGCTTGTCGGCTCTTGGAGTGATCCCCCGAAAAGTGTGGTTTTCTGATGTGGTGGTTGGGGTTGCCATGCCCATGGGTGAGGAGGCGCGATGTGGTGTTTGATTTATCGGCCGGGACTTGTTGCCGCGTTGGGGAGCTGAGTGGGGGACTTTTGGTAGAAGAGAAGCCTCCAGAGAGGGAAAGGAAGGTCCTGGTGTATGGACTGATTCCGGATATGAATGCTGAGATGGTGGTAGACCGGCACGCTGCTTCTTGGTCGCGCGCCCACGACCTCCTCCACGACCGCGGTCCATTATAGGAGGGCCGTGTAATTCAATCCACGCACCGGGACACCTTGGCCAAGTGGAATCAAGACTCTGAGCAGTCCAGACGAAATTGTCGGTGTAAGCCGGTGTAGAGGGCGTCGTAAGAGTGGTGTTTTGTGAGTGAGGCGAAAAAAGTGATGGCACTAGGCGGGCATCCAACGTGTCAGGGTAAAGGTCAGATCCGGTTGGTCGCTTGTAATAACCCTCTCTTGCACGCCCGCAAATTGCCCCGGCTGAGAGACAGCAAGACAAGACAGGAAGATGGGGGAGGGTCTCAGAGACGGTGCTTGGGAATCTCTTCTCACAGACAGCCTGGACAAATGTCGGATGATAGATATCAGAGCACGCTGCCGTCAGATGCCGGTCTTGTTACGCTCCTCCTTGCATGTAGATTTCTTCTCACGTCAATTTTCTGGAGGTTCCCGAATAAGCCCAGGCCCCTGGCACTCCGCGCCGCCCGGCCAGCCCCACACCCGCAGCTGGCAATCACCCGCCGGCTGAGAACCTGTTTGGACTGCAGCGTGGCGGCCCAGCCAATCATGTTTTGCATAACAGTCGGTGGACCTAGCCGTTGATTTGATGCCTGGGCTCCCCTGACCTCCTACCATTTGGCCCGTGACGCAACCCGACAACACCACCACCTCACCCGACTTCCATTGCATTTTCACTGAAGCTCTGTCGGTTGGCTTGTGCATCATCGTGTTTCCCTCTGCCATCTGCCAGCTGCCCTCTGCCATCGTGAGACTCGACTGGGACTTTTTTAGTCGGGTGTTGCAACCCACTACACTTTTAACGACTGATTAATCGTAGGCCGTTATTTGTACTCCGTATTGACACCCCCGCATTCCATTCAACCTTCTTTTAGGTTGGGGAGCCTGCCCCTATAATAACGACTGAGGTGGGTGTGCTCGCACTTCTCCACTTGCAGCGCGCGACTCAACCCGTCACTGCGTCGCAAACACCACCAACTCCAAAGTCAAACACCAACTTCACCGCCGCCAAAATGACCACGCATAAACCAAAGGCCGCCGACGACGATATCGATGACTTGTTCAAGGATATCGGTGCTGATTCGGCCGCCACCAAAGCCCCCAAGACAAAGCTGCCAGCAAAGGGCAAACCAGACCCCGCGACCGACGATTTCGACCCCCTGGCCGAGCTCGAAACCCAACTTGGCGAGGAGAAGGCGCCTCGACCTCACACGCCCCGCATCCGCGAAAACGTCCAGAAAGCTTCCCCTGCGTTGAAGCGCACATCTACCAACACCCCCCCTCCTCGTGCCGACGCTGCTCGAAAGTCGGCTGAGAGCACTGGTTCCTACCATGCCACCCCCAGCGCCACCAGCTCCGACGAGGTGGAGAAGAAGCTCGAGCAACCTCAGACGACAGCCACCGCATCAAGCGGTGGCGGTGGTGGCTGGTGGGGTGGGTTGCTGTCTACCGCGACGGCAGCGATGAAGACAGCAGAAGCCGCCGTCAAGGAAATCCAGCAGAACGAAGAGGCTCGCAAATGGGCCGATCAAGTTCGCGGTAACGTCGGCGCTCTTCGTGGTCTAGGTATGCTGATATCTCCCCACGCCTTCCTCACATTTGGTGATCAGACCTAACCTTGCACTTCTGCCCAGGCGATGAGCTCCGTCACCGCGCCCTCCCATCCCTCACAACGATCCTCCACACCCTTGCGCCGCCGATTTCATCCCATGAGCGCCTGCTGATCCACATTACTCACGACTTGGTCGGCTACCCGTCACTCGATCCACTCATCTACGCAGTTTTTAACCGGGTTATGGCCCAAGTGGAGGGAGGAGACCTGCTCGTCATTCAGCGTGGGCAAGAATCCGGTGCCGCATCTAATGCGCAACACTCTACAGCGGGCTGGCGCGACGGACCATGGTGGAGAGTCACCGATGCGCCAGGAAGAGACTTGGGGATTGTCGGTGGGCTGGTGGAAGGCTCCAAGCTTTGCAGGGCCAACGCGGAGGGACACGCGACCGACTACTTCAGCTCTCGCGGTGGGATTGAGGCCGCGCGCCAGAGAGCCCTGGAGCCGGTGTCTGAATCTAACCCTGTGCGCTCGTCGGATATCTTCCTCAGTGTGCAGGCCGTTTCCGTGAAGGGAGACAAGAGTCTATTTGCGGGCACAGCAGGGGAAGAGAAGGCCAAGCAAGATAGCATGGCGCAGGAGGAAGAAGAGGACGATGACCAAGTCGTGTTCGCCATTTACATCTTCGATCCTGTGCACGATATCCGGTATTCGGCCGTTAGCCAGGGGGTCCCGGCAAAGTGGATCAAGTGGCTAGATGTTGCGCCTTCAGCCGGGGAGAGCGATGAGGACGAGTTTGAGGAGCAGTTTGGACGGGTGCCGGATGACATTAGGGACATCATCGAGAGTGGTGGGGTTGACCCTAGGGAATGGGTTGCCGAGTGGCTTGAAGAGGCGTTGAGCCTGTCCGTGGGTGTTGTGGCGCAGCGCTATGTCGCTCGCCGCATGGGTGTCGGGGAGGGAGCGGGCATGATGAAGGGGAAGCAAAAGGTGGAGAGCGTGATGGCCGAGGGAGGAGGGGAGGCTGCCAGAGCTGGTCTCATTTAGCCACCTGATCGTATGCGAGCAGTGTCGTGAGTTTAAGAGATGGGTATTCCAAGGTTAAACGAGAATAGTATGCCGGATTTTGAGAGCTATTGGAGTTATTATTGGCGCTGTTCGATTAACGAGAAATTAGGATAGGTCTCAAGGGTACCTGCATTTCAGTTCCTGCGCGAACCAGAGGAAGTCTGGCATGTGATGACCAGATCAAATATATGGTCCGTGCGAAGCCGCTGTGGGTCTGGTGGTCCCTTTGCCCACGGTTGCAGCCTCGTGGAAATGTGACCAATGGGGTGTTAAGCCTCGCGCCGTGTTGGTGGTGGCTTATACAAACACCGAAACAAGTTAAAGCAGCGCAATCCATTTGAATGATACTCACATACTCTACACTGCATTTCACTGGACTATCACGAAGAATTCCCCTCGATTTGAAACGCATCAACCATATCAGCCGGCCAAATTGTATCTGTGTCCTGACCATCTCACGGATACTTAGTCCTCCTGTCGCCCAGCGTGCTTTTTCTAGCTTGAAAACATATCCACATAGCCTGGGCCTCGCGAGAAATCACGCTGCTGTTGTGTTGGTCACTGACGCCTGGACTGTCCTGGCTTTTACTTTTTCAAAGTCGGCCAGGTCCTTATCAGTCAATTCAGCCCAGAGCCCCAACCCATCATCTTTCCCGGCTGTTTCTGCTGCGATGATTCTGGATTCGTCCCATGGCAACTCTCGGTTGTTCGGTTGCGATATCGGCTGAAATTTAAGGAAAAGAAAGCATAAGTACCCCCATGATAACACAAACTTTGATACAAAGTATGTCGGCTGACGGCACGGTTATAGTAAAAGTTTCAACTTCATGCTGGGATTCCCTACCTACTGCTGTACTTGAATCAAGGTAGTGCAAGCTTCTGAGAAGAAAGTGAACGGCTCAGACGGTCAAGATGCCAGGCTCGTCAGGGCCAAGGAACCCGACAACTGACTCTCTGGTGCTGGTGACCACGCCTGGAACCTACCCATTTAGAAATCCGAGAGCCTAGCGATGGCCTCATCAACAGCTTTTTTGATTGTCTCTGAAGTTTAAAAGGGGGCAGATGCAGTGCTGAATAGCGATGCTGTGTTACCTGCCTGGCTGTCAGTCTTGAACCGTCCTCCTCCTAGCCTCAACCAAAAATAGGTACCTGACTACAACGCCGATCAGTTGAAATCGTTGTGACCTTTTCAATCTATAGGACGCAAGATTCAAAATACGAATCTCTCTCCTTTTGTGAAATTACTGGTTTGCAGCAACATGTCCCAATATGGCCCAACAAAGACTGCCCTGCAAAGAGCTCCGTCCTCGTCTTTCTCACCTCACGTATGTAACACAGTTTCGTATTCTGGATGTCGGTCATCGCCATATGCATCCAGTGTCAGGTGGAAGTGCTCCAAGTCGCCACTCTCTGCCTCATTTTGGTCTCGCCCTAGTTCTTGTCTTGCGGTGCTGTGTCCAGTCCCTCTATAGGGTACGTCTGGTGGCCATGAAAATTGATATGCGCCGTACGGGTCATCTGGTAGGCAAGCTGGTTTATGACTGGTATCTGGTTGCATGGGTAGGTAACTTGCAGTAGATGTGTGCTCCGTTCAAGACCACATCAGGTGACATGCACACCTCCAGAGATGCCATCGGCTCATTGTGTATGCTGATACTGACAGGGGATGGCCTTGGTTCTGGTCTTGTAGTGCGGGGAAAGAAAGAGATGCACGCCCACCCAGTCGTTGAGTGGGGGAGGGAGGGGCTACTGCAGTCGGTGGTTCGCTACTCGTCGCACGTGAGGACCTTGTTGATGACCTGCAGCAAAGTTGAAACAAAACGTTCATTGTCAATCAAGTCGGAAAACGCGCCCATGAGGTCGCCTCGTTTCCAAGCTCCAGCAGGGAAAGGCCCAGGCAATTGTCCAATATCAGGCATCATCGGGGGACATCTCCGTCTTGGATCAACGATCCTCCGGCGTTCGGTGGTGCCAACTTGCAGAGGTGTGATGCAAATGTCTGCCCAAACCAGTTCGGAATTGGACAACGGCGCCATTTTTGTCAAGGTCGAGTCGGTCCACGAGGTCCACGATGTCTCCACACTAGTACATCGGACATTTGGAGCCTGACGGACCCAACGGCACACTTGGGCGTTGCTCCCATTGGTCTTTTCCCCATAGCGTCGTTGCACCGTCTCATTGGCCCACCGGTTAACTGCAAGTGTCTCTTGGCTGGTCGAGCCCATCATGATAAGACTCACAAAGTCGAAACCTCTGTCGACCTGCACTTTTCCGTCCGTCCTTTGTCTGACATGAACTCCCCAACAGAACACCCCACAAAATCCAAAATGAGACTGCTCAATGTCACCACCCGCGAGGTGGAGGAGTTCTTTGAGCCCAGCATTCCTCCATATGCTATATTTTCACATACCTGGGGCCCTGAGGAGGTGACCTTTCAGGATTTGGAGTCCCTTGCCGCTTTTCGAAAACCAAAACCAGCTTCACCGCCACCATCTTCGTTACCATCTCTTTTCGGCTCCAACCATGGCTACATCACCGGCCCCCGACCTGAATTACCACTGGAAAAGACCGAAGTCATGAAACTCATGACGCTGGCCAACATGCTCACAGCTCTCCGTGGCCATCGGGAAGCGAGCCGGTTCCAGCGCCAGTCTGCCTACTTCTCGCCCCTGCCACCAGCACACGAAATCGACGACGACCTCCAAAGCCACAGGTCCTTCTCGTCTTCCACAACCATGACGCCATCATCATCACCACCATTAGCACTGCCGCCTCCCTCTCCTCCCATGAAACCACCACAGCCACAAGTCCACCCAGTCGAGCAAAAGGCGGGATACGCCAAACTCAACTATGCATGCACCCAGGCCTCCAAGGACGGCCACTCCTACATCTGGATCGACACCGTCTGCATCGACAGGAGAAGTAGCAGCGAGCTGTCCGAAGCCATCAATTCCATGTTTGGCTGGTACCAAAAAGCGGCTGTTTGCTACGCCTACCTCGACGACGTCCACTTTGACAGCTACACGTCTGGGTACCGGACATGGAAAGATGATTTTTCCGCCTCAAGGTGGTTCACGCGGGGCTGGACGCTTCAAGAGCTGGTCGCGCCGAAAAAGCTTGTATTTTATGCCCACGGATGGCGGCTACTCGGGACCAAGTCCAGCTTGGTCAAGACGGTGGAAAAGATCACGGGGATTGAGGAGGTGGTCTTGCTGGAGCCGAAGCTGGTTCACAACTCCAGCATTGCCCAGCGGATGGCCTGGGCTGCGGGCAGAGAAACGACGAGAGCGGAGGATGTGGCGTATTGTCTGCTGGGCTTGTTCGGGGTCAACTTGCCAATAATCTATGGCGAGGGGTACGACAAGGCCTTTTTGAGGTTGCAGGAAGAGATCATCCGCCGGACGGACGATCAGTCAATCTTTGCTTGGGGTGCCTTTGGAAAGGAGGACAAGTCTTCGAAACGTGCGCAAACACACCCCAACATGACGCCCGAGCTCGATGACTCGGATTTCGAGGCTCTCTCCGGCACCCTGCCGGTGTTGGCGAGATCACCCGCCGACTTCAAAGGGATGGAAAAGGTTGTCGTATCGCCCCCTTCTACAGAACCGGTCTCCGACTACGCCATGACCAACAAGGGACTGCACATCAAATTCAACCTCGTCAGCGCAACCAACTCGTCAACACAGGCGCAGCAACACTACTTTGGCGTGTTGAACTGCCACTCCGAGGACGATCCTTCTAGGCGGTTAGCGGTCTTGCTCTCGCAAACTGCAACGTCCAATGTCATGGTCCGGACTCGCTCGAGAATGCCGACTATGGTCTCGGTGTCGGACTTGGAAAAGGCCGAACGGCGTGACATTTACATTCCAAATACAGCAGCAAATCAGCCACAGGCCACCAAGGCAGTGGAGGAGATTTTGGTGCTCAAATATCCCGACCTCGTCGCGCCAGGGTATGAAGTCATTGATGTCCAGAGCAAAGGCCATGCGCAATTCAACAAGGAGTTTGGGACATTGCGAGTCGGCGCTCTGGAGTCAAGGGTGCTGTATCAGCTGGCCGTGGTGACATTCTGGAACAAGCATCTCAAGTGCGGATTTGTTCTCAGAGTCATTGTGGACGGAGGGACGAAGAGGGCGTGGGTGGATCAGGTCCAGCCTCAGGCCATTCCACAGCCGGGCGAGGTGGCAGAGGATGGTCAAGACATGGTCAAGACCGCCAAAGACATCTGGGCAGAGCCTGGACGTGTCGAGGTCATCGCCACTGGCGGGAGGAGGAGCGTCCTGGTTGACGTGACAAATCCGGAAAAGTACGAGGAGCTGGAAGGTCAGGAAGGGAAGGGTTTCATGTTAAAGCCCACTGCAGAGATCAAGGCCTTTGAGACTGTGACGTTTGTGGAGAAATGGGAGAGGGATTACATGCGGACTGTCAATGCCAAAATGGTTAGGAAGAACAAGGGTGTGCTGGAGCTGAGCATGAGCAGTCTTCTTTGGCAAGCGGCACAGACAAACGATCAGCCGGAATAGGCGGATGGGTGTAACAACTCTTGCTTTTATTTTATTGGGTTTACAAGGTACACAGGGTCCAACAGCACAGGATTTGGCGCACGGTCGGGGCAGCGGGCATTGGGAAAGGGACAAAAAGGGCTGGCATAGTGGACTGAGCATACTGCTGGCATATTTCTTTTGTTTTTACATCTAGCGATATCAATCTATGAAGGTTTCTATATCAAATAGAGATGCACAGCCTGAGGCCCTGAGCCCTGCATCGTGAATACTGGACTGGCCTGCTAAGGATAGGTAAGGTTATTCCAAGGAGTTTCAAATCACTGTTCAACACTCATCTTGGACTTTGTCCAGGTAATCGAAGGCTCGGATGTCAGTACGGCTTATGAGCACCATTGCTTATCAAACCAGAAAAAGCTCGAGAAATGGGTTAGGGAGTCTGCCGAGAGTAGAAAGGGCAGGCGAGATCGCATATTTGGGAGCATTCAGTGCCCAACAGGCCAGAATTGAAGCTCGAGATTCTTGTTGCGGGGAGTGGTTCGGATCTTGACAGCGCAGACGGAGGACGCCAGCGTTGGATGACTGCCAACTTTCGAATTCTTCGCTACTCACCGCAAGGAGCTGAAAAGACGGACGAACCGAACGTCGGGAATGTGGTGTTTTACATGGGACCTGGGAACGCCAAGGGACGTGAAGTGCTTTTATTTGAGCTAAGTGGATGAGATGCAATATCCAATGATTTAGTACCAGGTATCTGAGGGAATATGGGCAAGATGGCTTGGGTAATGTCCAGACACTTGGGTACCAGTTTATGATATCACTTGCTGTTCAATTTGGTTTGAATGCCCGAAACATACTTGTGTTCATGTCTTTTGATACCTACTAGCTTGTTATTAGCAATAGCGAATGGGACTGCTACTTGAAGTAAAGTCTTGGATAGTCAATAATAGCTAGATATTTACTACTGTGTTGACATTGAACATCGATCTTCTACATTACTCTCTCTTTCGCACCGCTAACCAGAACATCATACCTTGGTTCCTCATCATTTGAATCCCTTCATCGATTTGCCTCTCCACTTGCCCATCCGAACTGTGACCGCCACTCCCAGCCGAGATAACAGAGGCATGAACGCTTTTGTCTATTTACCTCTTTCCATGCTCCTCTCGTTGCTGCTTCTACTCCCCGCTGTATCCGGCCTGTTCGTTGTGACAAGTGGAGCCGGGGGCGTCACAGCCCCAACATTCGTCTCAATCACTCCCTTGTCAATCCCGTATTGTCCATATCGTCTCTCTTCATAAGCTGCTTCGGCATCCGAAACATGCCCGTTAAACGCCTGAGTCGAGCTGGACGAGCCAGCAATGTGTATCCTCGGCTTCATCTTGATGGCTGGCATCGAGGACGACGAAGACGGCGATGTGGAGGTTGAAAAGTACGACGGGAGGATGTACGATAGGGGCAGGCGGCAGACGGGGAGGCAGGCGCAGATGATGGCGAGGTTCTGCTCGATGACAGTCCAGATGGACGAGTCGATGTCGACTGTTTTGTTTCAATACAAGGTTAGCACAAGATTCAGGCTTCGAAAGTGGGAAGTGAACGCAGTGAGATGTCCGTACATGTAATGTCTGGGCTGGTGGATGAGAAATTCAGAGTCGTCATTCTCAGGATTGATGTGATTGTGGTGAAAAGGCCCAGGGCAAAGACACCCATCAAGGCCAGCTTTTGGCTCGTGGGTAGGTGCGAGGTGTAGATCGAATGCATGGGCAATCCAAGGATGATCAGGTCTGTCGTAATTGAGAACGCGGCGTTGGCGTACCAGTTGGCGGTGATACTGATGCAGGTGCCGGTGATGGACTTATCCCAAGCTCTGGGAATAGGGTTGCACTGCCATATCGAAGAAGCGGTTGTTCCAACCATGTAGAGAAGAATGATGGCCAAAAGGACGAAACATGTTGCGCGAAACCATCGCTTGGGAAAGATACGGAGATAGAGGAGGAGGATCGAGGCCTTGGTGAGGTTGATGGTAAGCTTGTAAAATGCTTGGGCGACATAAAAGAGCTGAGTGAGGTTAGGTAGTCTTTTTGACAAGCTTAATTGTTGAAAGAAGGCGGGGAGCATACCTTTAGAGTCATCAACTTGTTTGGTTTGGTGAGATTCGAAATGTGTTGACCAAAGCCGTGAGCACATGATGCCACCATCAATGCAGAGACGACAGTTGCGAATATCTTCAGCTGTTAGTTTCTTTGTTGAAAACAGGGGTTACGTCTAGCGTACTGTTGAAACAACAATAGTCCAGTCATCCATGCCTAGCCCAGACCATCCTCTGAGCTTGACGCGGGCCCAAAGGCGAATGCCGACGAACACTGGTGTTAGGACAAAAAAGACGATGCAAGGGGCCTCGATTTGGTATGCCCTGTTTTCACCAGGCAGGTTTCCGGTTGCCATGATACCCGGTCGTCAAAATCTTCTCAGGAGACAAACCAGACCACACGAACCAACATGCAACGATGGTCTGGATGTGACCTTATTATATTGAGGAAGAAATCCGTGATGACTCGACCGTGGGGTGTCCTACCAAGACATCGCCTGTCTTTACCCAACAGAGCCCAGATACCTTACCTACCTACATTCTTGGAAGGGAGGAACTTGGACACCAAGACACGGGTGCCGTCTTGGGATGAGCGATGGCATTTCCTGCCTTTTCAGTCTGCACTCTGAAAATCTGGAGATGATTTGCCTGCCAGGGGTACACCGAGATCTTCGCAGTCAAGGCTTCTGTGGCGCTACAGGAGTTTGGCAGCACAGCAGGTCCCTCGAGCAAACAGACAACGCCGATCATGGCGCCCCCCAGATGCCGAAGAGATAAGCGAAGCTGAAATGTGAATGGACCTAGACCTGCCGTTTATGTTCTGTTGTTTCATTTTCTCGGTCTTGGCAGATACAGGTAGCCTTACAGCAATCAAGTGAAAAGGTGCGAAAAATATGCCTCTAATATGTGTGGGTACCTAGGTACTCTAGACCACACAGATCTGTCTCTTATGTACAATTAATTCGCTCCAGGGCATGTCTCACCCGCGGTTCAAGAAACTCCGGATCGGGTGACCGCCATGCAGTGCCGATCGCTGATGCAAGGGGGCTACGAAGTACATCTGACAATATCACAGCCACCTGCTTGGCCGGGCTCCGATATTACTTTTGGGAACTAGAAAATAACCCAATGCTGTCTTCTTTTATTTTCGTCAAAGCTGGATTCATCCCTGATTTGGCCAGCTTGTTTCCAGCTCGTTCCCAGCTCTCGCGCTCTCATGAGCGTAAAAGAAAAAACATGTCGGCGTGATAGTTTGCTAGTGCTTGTCAGTTGTCGTGGCGTGGTATCCAGGGGCAAATATTCTCGTGCTGTAGGTTTGAGCATCTTAAAGATGCTGGACGACAAGCTTTTGGTAAACCCTAGCGACGATCTAGTCTTCCCAGACTGACCATCACCAACACCAACAAAAATACCACCCTACCTTTAGTAAGGTAGGTATGCATACGACGAATATTTCATCTTGGCAACACAGTGGTCTCCAACCTCGGCTCTGCCATCGTGCTGCAGTCTCGCAGTCGGGAGTCAAGATGATGTTCCTCGCCTTCATCTGGGCTGCATCAGTCGTAGCAGCCGTCACGAGCCAGACCGGGACGGACAGCACCGACACGAGCATCGACAACGGCCCCTTTCCAGGTGACCTCAACGGCTCCAACTTCACTTACACCCGCCCCTTCAAACTCTTCCGTTTTGACTCCCAAAGTCTGTCGCTGGAGATGGCCTTTCTCGATCTCCCCCCTATCGCCACCTATGCCACCACCACCAAGCCACAGCACGTCCGCTACACCCGTAAGAAGCCCGCCCTCAAGCCCAAAACCGCCGTATTACTCCACGGCAAGAATTTCTGCTCCATTACCTGGTTTGCAACAGCCACCGCCCTCCAACAGGCCGGCTACCGCGTCATCATCCCCGACCAAATCGGCTTCTGCAAGTCCTCCAAGCCCGGCGCCCTCTACCAGTACTCCCTCCACCAGCTGGCCCTCAATACCTACTCCCTCCTATCAGCCCTGAACCTGACAGATCCCAACGGCAATGACATGACCGTGGTAGGCCATTCCCTAGGCGGCATGCTAGCCACCCGCCTCTCCCTCCTCTACCCTCATTTGATCTCCAACCTTGTCCTTGTCAATCCCATCGGGCTGGAGCCCTACCTTGAGCTCGGGGTACCCTACCCGGACCTCTCCGTCACTCTCCAGTCCGAAAATGCGTCAAATTACACGTCCATAAGAGGGTATGAGCAGAGCACCTACTACCTCGGGGCTTGGACACCCGAGTATGACGTATGGGCAGTGATGCTGGCCCAGGTCTACGCCGGCACCGAAGCCCAAAATTTTGCCGAGGGCCAGGCCAGGGTGGTCGACATGGTGCTGACCCAGCCGATTTTTCACGACTTTCCTCGTCTCCGGACAAACACGCTGCTGATGATTGGAACCAGGGACACAACGGCCATTGGGAAACAGTGGTCACCTCCCGAGGTGCGGGAGAGACTGGGGAAGTATGAGGTTCTTGGGAAGGAGACGGCAAACAGGACGCCCAACTGCACGCTGGTCGAGTTCGGCGACCTAGGACACGCACCACAAATCCAGGCGCCTGATCGGTTCCATGCCACCTTGCTCCAGTGGTTGAGGGCGTGATCGATAAGGAAGTCGACACGACGAGTCGATGTCCAAGCAACAAGCACAGCGAATGAAGACGGGGGGCATGTAACAACACAGCATCAACTGCGGCATATCAGTAGAAAAAAAAATGTATAAAGAACCCGAGTATCCCCGAAAAGATGCGCCGTCCCGCAAATGGAATCGAGAACTGATTCTGAATTGACCTGTATCATGCAGTTGTGGTATGACTCCCTAGCACGCCGCACCAGAAATGCAAAGCCTTCCCGATCCAGCCCAAGCCTTTTATGGCCTTTCGTGTGTCACGGATCCCTGCCCTCGGCCGTTTTGGAGGGGGAGGGGGATCCGCAAGTTCCCAGGTACCAGAATCTTGTTGTTCGTCGAAATTCCGCAATGCCCAAAATCAACTTCGCCCAAATCAACCCTTTACATGACAACACCCGAGTTGCTGGCAATACGGGGCCAGAGCTCAGCGGCCTCCTTGCCGACGGGGCCGGTGATGGCAGAGCCCTTCATCTCACCCTTGGGGTTGACGATCTGTGTGGCGCTTGTTAGCCTCTCTCCTTCTTCTTCACCCTACCATGGAGCGGGGATACGTACGACACCGGCGTTGTCCTCGAAGTAGAGGAAGACACCGTCGAAGCGCTTCCAGGGCTTGGCCTGGCGGACGATGACGGCGGGGTGGACCTTCTTGCGGAGCTCAGGCTTTCCCTTCTTGACGGTGGCCATGACCATGTCACCAACACCACCGGCGGGCAGTCTGTTGAGACGGGCACCGATACCCTTGACGGAGATGATGTAAAGGTTGCGAGCACCGGAGTTGTCGGCGCAGTTCATGATGGCACCACTATTTCCCTGTCAGCGCCCATATTCCTGGTTCTGTCCGGTTCGGCATTCGTGATCGCGTTCGAGAAACGTCGGTCGAAGTCGTCGGGTCAAGAGGATTGCGGAGAGGATCGAACATACACGGGAAGACCGAGGGTCATCTTAAGCTTGCCACCGGGGGCACCGCGACTGGTTGCACTTTGTCAGCCAAGATCTTTGAACAAGTGATTTTGTTGCTTGTCGATGCAGTCATCTCGAATCGCTTTCATCGTCCGCCAAAGTTGCCGTGATGCACCTCGTTCCCTAGCTCTTTTTCGCAGGCTGCTCGCCGGCTTCCAGACATCTTTTTCCCCCTCCCAGCGAGTTCCAAATCCAACAATGGCGGCGAAGCGAGCGATTCGAGTGATTCGTGGCCGGAAAACTGCACAGACGGCGATGGCAAGGACAGTACTCACGAAAGTTTGGCCATTGCGAAGGTCTGGTTGCGGAAATGCGACTTGTCGTTGGGGAGTCGAGATTTCGAGGACACAAGGCGGGACTGGAAATTGACAGGCCTTTCGCGATAATTTTTGGTGTGGACCGAAAACCCTACCGGAATTTGTGAACCGTCACGTGTTTTTCTGGGTGGATAGAGCGATATGGCCCCTAACCCTGCACTTGGCCGCCCCGCTTGGCAGTTGAAGTGGGGCTGACTTGAGTGCCCCGCGGTTTAGTTGTGTCTGGCAGCCACACGCTCAAAGCTCCCTCGGACACTTGATCGCAGTCAAAATGCCATTCGAATGACGGGGTGAGGGCGTGGTAGCCGGAATATGGCCAATTTTCTTCATGTTGATTCTCTAGAGTCAGGGACGCAATCGCAACCGATTTAGCAGTTCTTTTTACACTTCTTGGGGTAACCGACACGTGGATGCAGCGATCAGTCGCGTGTTGCCAGGCTTCCAACAACCCTCATATCACCTTTTGCCTCTCTCGTAGCCCCCTCCTTTTCCACGTGTTTGAGCTGTCGATAGACAGGCTTCCACATTTGCTCCCTAATCCACTCATCCAGATCGCGCTCATCCTCCGGAATTCCCTGCTCTGTAGCCACGCCCTCCTCCACAGCTGCCTGAATCACCTTGCGGGCCACTCTTGCACTGACATCCCTCACGACCTCAACACCGGGCAACAATGGTGCAGTATCATCCTTCAGAGCTGGACTCAGCTCTGCTACCCCCTCAACCGCCGCGACCAGCATCTTGTCTGTGACCAGCCGAGCGCGACACAGGACAGACCCAAGACCAATGCCTGGAAACACCACGCTGTTGTTGCACTCTGCCACTTCAATCTCAATCTCTTGTCCATCCCGACCCCATGGTCCTTTGACAGGCTTGAACGGGCTTCCAGTTGCCACCAGCGCCTTGCCGTCTGTCCAGCTCAACAGATCAGCAGGGACAGCTTCGTGCAGCCGTGTTGGGTTTGACAGCGGCATGATGATGGGGCGCTCCACGTGGGAGGCCATCTGACGAACGACATCTTCTGTAAACGCCTTGGGGACCGTGGATGTGCCGATCAAAACGTTTGGCTTGACATCTTTGACAACAGCGAAAAGATCTCTGGCCTTCCCCTTCCACTTATCTTCAGACCTAGCAAAGGGTTTCTGAGCTGTTGACAGGGATTCCACCTCGGTAGTAAGCAGCCCAGGTTTGTCGATGAGCCTGGAAATGTCAGCGCAACCAAGACACGCACAAACGGCCATTCACGATCAACGAACCATATTTGCTTTGCGGCATCTTCCTTACTGATGCCACGTTCTGTGGCAATGGCGTCACGGACCTGGTCAGCGATGCCAACCCCCGCCGTCCCAGCGCCAAATATCACCATGCGAAGATCCTCCAATTTCTGCTTGGTGACATGTAGGCCAGAAAATATGGCGGCGAGCGTCACACAGCCGGTTCCTTGGACGTCGTCGTTGAAGCAAGGGATGTCCGGGCGGTACATTTCGAGGAGTCTCCGTGCTGTCCCTCGTCAGAACACTGCGGTCAGCATGGGGACACAAACTCACCATTGTCAAATCCGAAATCTTCAAAATGGATATAGGCCTTTGGGTACAGTTTCCGCGCCGACTTGACAAATGTATCAACAAAGTCGTCATAACGCTGGCCTGTCACCCGCTTTTGCCGAAGTCCAAGATATAAAGGATCATCCAACAGGTCCTGGTTGTTTGTTCCACAATCCAGCACCACTGGCAGGACTCGGTTGGGATGGACGCCAGCACAAATTGTCGTGAGCGCAAGCTTTGCAATCGAGATCAAAATGCCACCACACCCCTGATCTCCGATGCCCAGAATCTCCTCACCATCCGTAACGACAATGTAGTCAATGTCGTCGGGGGTGCCCCAAAGCGAGAGATCATGGTGGACACGGCCCGCATCATTGATGTTGAGAAAGACTCCGTCTGGGCGCCGAAATATACGAGAGTAATTCTGGATAGCATCGCCCTCAGTGGGTGTGTACACTACACTGAACATCTCGGGCAGGTGATCGTGGAGCAACTGCATGCATGTTTCAGTCCTGTGCCAGTCTTTTTATCCGGTGTCTTACTCTAAAGTACAGCACTTCATTTTGCTCCTTCATCGAGGTCAAAAATGTGTTCTTGGAAAGATCATCAGGATGCGCGCTATACTGCTCGTATGCCCGCTGGACCTGCTGCTCCAATGTCTGGATGCTCGGTGGTAGCAGCCCGGCAAGTTCAAAGTCTCGACGTTCTTCGTGGGTGAAGGCCGAGCCCTTGTTGAAGTAAGGATGGGTGAGCAGGACAGTGCCCTTGAGCGCGCATTCGAGAGGCCCGCTTGTTGACAATGGAAGAGACTCAAACTTGGAAGAGGCCTTGCCCTGGGATCCCATTGTGGTGGGTAGGTGAGACAGCAGAGTGAAGAAGGTCTTGGATAGGTATACGGATGGTGATGGACAAGAGGTACAACGATAACAAAATGCGAAGCAACACACAGCCTAACAGCCAAAAGCACTTTCTCCCAGACTTGGTACTTGGTCAGTGGTGAGACGGCGGCATCGCCAGGCGACGATGACGTAGTTTGATCCAGTGTCACGCGCTGACTGATCCCCCGTTCCACCAGGAAATACCTAACCCCGCAATCACAACCGCGAAGACGTGCAAACAAACCACTGCTGAGGATAGGAAACCCATCACACGAAGTCCATTCACAATCTACAACATGACAAGGTAACAAATGTCGGGTCGCTTGGAGCCTCGCCTCTGTAAAGGTCCGATAAACGGCAGAGACGCGGACTATGATGGCCCACGAAGGATTCTATTCTTGCAGCAAAGACATCACCAGCAACAGACCCGAGAGTCTGCCACCAATGACCCGTCCGACATGGCACAGCCCCTTCAAAGACCCGAGTACAAGACGTACCGAGAAGCGAAGGCTTCCCCAGGGGGAAATCTCACTGGTAAGAAATCCGAAGAGATCTTTGAGCGGCTGGGAACGGTTGCTGCGTGGACACTGAATGAGAAGTGATATCCTACCTGCTCGCTGCTGCCAAATATGTTCTCTGCTCCTCGGGCATCTGAGTGAGTAGGACGGCAGCATAATGTGTGGCAAGGCCGCCATTGGTTTGCGTTCAAACAACAGCAAAGAACGCGATCGATGCTTTGTTGAGGTTGGATTTCTGTCAGACGCGAAAAAAATTGTGGTTTTGGAGGCTCGTGGGGTCTTGAGCACGGACCATGTCGTCTCCCCAATCACACAGCTGGCATCGGCCCGACGCAGTTGGGTTCTCCTGGAGCCGACTCTCCCTTTCAGACTCCAACACGATGTGTTTGGCAGTTCCAGTCATGAAGCGGTAGCAATTACAGAAAAAAAAATACTAATTCCCTGGGAAGGTTCGATCTTTTACTGGGTATGTCAAGCTAGAAGGGAACAAATGATGCACTCCAAAGCAGCTTCTCTTTTGCCCGGTGGCTTTGACGGAAGGGACGCCGCTGCCAACACCACTACACCACGCCTTCTCTCGCAGCCATGAGGCAATGGACTTGACCTGTAACCTCGAAAGCCCTGCACGACAGGCAATCTCGTCACTTGGATTCGGTCTCTCATCGTCCCCTGCCACCCTGCCAGTCACTCTCGCAGCCCTGCCATGATGGCAATCCACACGCTGCTGCTTGCTCTTCTTCTCTTCGCCTCTGTTGAAGCAACCGGCGATCCCGACACACAGTACTGGGCCGCCACCACAGTGGTCACCGAGACGGTGTGGACCATGTGCACAGCTGAGGAGACAGAAACCGTGGGATCCAAGCTGCCCACCAATGTGCTTGACAGCAAGCTCACCTGCCCCCAGATCTTTGAAAACGTCAGGCTCGCCTTGACGACAAGCATCATCCTCCCGAATGCCGTCCTCACCAGCGTTGTTGTCCAGCCACCAACTTCCCCGGCCTCGTGTTACAGTCTGCCCACGCCCACAGAGTCTCTTGATGTCGTTGCGTTCGCCGCCAGCCAGGTCTCGGCATCGAGCGAGCCGGTCTTCTTTTATGTGGGAAACAATGCAACCTCACCCGAATATGTCGGCACTTTTATCGATGGCAATCGCGTCCTGCTTGATATTTCGCCCGACGCCTCTGCGGCAGGTCGTGTGGCCATGATCCTGTCTTCGGGCGAGTCCATCGTTTTCGACAGCACCGGAGTTCACCACTTTGACGCAAACTGCCAGTCAGTGGCATCTGTCGTTATCCCTGGCTTTATGGATCAAGTCCTTGCGGTTGCCGAGTCACCGGTTCACATGCAAAGAAGATCTTACCACACGATCCAGAAACGAGAAATGGAGCAGCAGAATTTCACCGTGGCCGTGCGGGTGGAAAACGTCATTGATCAACTCCTCAGGGAGCCCGACCTGGCGTTTGGGCCGTCCGCCTGTGGTTTTGTGTCGCGGGATGTTGATGGGGAGTGGGCAATCTTGTCGTGGACGTGCCAATATCCTGGCGCGGAGAGTGCGGAGAAGGCCTGTGAGCAGTCCTTTCACTCTTGGCTTAGGCCCAACTTTTCTTCCTTGGCCGCCGTGTCGGGGGAGATCAACAATGGTGACGATCTCTTCAATTACCTTCCTCACTTTTTTACCAAAGTCGGCGGCTCCCTCATGAATCTCATCCCTGGCCTCACCCCAGTACTACAGAAAGGCCTGAAATGGCTCACTGTCGCCCAGGAAGCCGTCCTCGATGTTGCCGAGCTTGGGGGGGAGTCTGTCTGCGAGTTGCTCCACGCCTTTGACGAGTATCCTCTCATCTTCAAAGATCCTGGATTGGAAACACAACACACCATTGGAAAGTTCATCTCACCTCCCGTCCCGACCATCAGCGGGACCATTGCTTCTCGGACAACAAAGGTGACCAAGGAGCCTCCCCGAGCTATGCAGCCGACCGTCACAGATTTCCCAACGGTCACGGAGACAAGCTTCACAGTGACAACTTTGCCGAGCGTACTCGGTGACGTCACATCGGTGGTTTGAGAGGGGGACATGTGGTTGAGAGACTGAATAATATGTATTTGTATTTGGTCCCGGGTCATCTTATTTGGCCGGGTTCAAAATACAGCGTGGGATTTCTGTCATGTGCATCATTACTGCTGCTCAATATCATGACTTTTGAACACTATACGTGACTACACTTTGGGCCCCTCTCGTTTGATCAGTTGTCTCAATGTCGGAGCTGCAGGCTGTCTTGCTGCTTGGTAATGGTGTGCTTGGTGGGCGAGGAGAGACTTGGGAAAGAAGCTGCACAGGCGACTAGGATAGCTGGTATTTCATCAACTCGACAATTATGTACCTATCTACATCGCGGCCCCTAAGCCGTCAAAGCAAGCGAATCATTCATCAACCTACGACCCATTTCCAATTATTTACTCCTTCCTATGATGAATCTCATTTATCATGCGCGCTGAAAACCAAAAGAAATCTCCGAATAGCAGACTTCTTGGTATTTGGGAAATATTTTGATCACAGGGTGGGTCGATGATTTCGTTCAAAGAGTGATTTGGTCGTGGTTGCATGTCTACAAAAGAGAAATACTAAAAGGATTTGTTTACACCCCTTTTGTGGGTCCACCCTGAATGTGGAGAATACCTGACATTTTGCAGTAGCAACCTAGGGATGTAGGTTAAGTACTGACCGGTGAGACTTTTCCAGGTAGGTGGTTTTGAATTCGACTAAGAGATTTACGCCCTTCATCATGTCTTTGTTGTAGATTGCTCACCACATCATGAGGCATTCATGCTTTTACCCTTGATGGCATTGCCTTTACAACGCTACTGGAAAGCTACCTTACTTACCTAAGCCTAACGCCTAAATTGAACCTTATCAAACCCCCAAACCCAGTATTGAACAAGTAAACCCGAAACCCTAGTTTGCTCGCCGTGAGGCGTGTCCATCTTTTACCCTTTATTCCAGTTTCCCTGTTCCTGTTCCTGTCCCATTCCCATTCCCATTCCCATTCCCATTGCCATTGCCATTGCCATTGCCATTGCCATTGCCATTTCCCAACCCATCCCTATATCCCCCTAGCTAGGTATCTCCATCTTCTGGGCTTGAGCCCAGCGTCTCATGAAACCTTCTCAAGGACTCCTCGGCGTTTTGCTGGAGCTCCTGTTGCAGGAGTGCGTTCGTCTCAGGTGTCCTGGAATTGTTAGGAGGAACGATAGCTTCTTGTTTTGGAGATGTACTGACACTTATACTTTGATCTTTGGATGCTCTTCTAGCGCCTGCTGGGCGGGTCGGTGTCTTGTACGCCGGGTTCGCATCCTCGTTCTTGACCGCGGTGGTGGGGCCGGAGTCGGGAGGGTCTCCGCCGGGGGTGCCGCCCTCCTTTGACAGCGGAGTGAAACCGGAAGGAGAGTCTCTCGGCACCGGGACGGGGGAGAATACTTGAGTCGGCTTGGGCTTCGGCTTCGGCTTCGGCTTCGGCTGCGGCTGCGGCTGCGGCTGCGGCTGCGGCTGCGGCTCCAAATTTGCGCCCGAGGTGTGGTCGGGTGGGCTGAGGCCACTGGGCCCGCCAAATAATATCTCACTGGCAGAAGAACGGGGAGCAGGGTTGAATCCGGGGCTGATCCCGGTGGGGGTGGACTGTTCCTTGGGGATTGAACTGAGAGTTTTGCCCGACATGGTGGGAACATTAAAAGTCCCGCCGCCCAGGGGGTTGGGCTCCCCTACGGTCGGTGGGAAGCTGTCGCCAAAGTTGTTGGGGTTAATACCCCTGGTGTTTGCGCGTGGAGTGGGATCGCTACCGCTAGTGGTGCTAGTTTTACCAGATGCCTCTGGAGCTCTCGGAAGCGGCCTGCTGTCGGGGGTTTTCACCCACCCTGTCAAGAAGGATGGTCTCGGGACGCTGTCGGGTGAGACGACGCGAAGGGCAGGAATATCTTCTCCGCCACTACCTGTTTGAGCCAAGTTGATGGCTTGGACAGCTGTGGGACTGAGCGGCGGCGACTCGAGTTCGAGACCTCCGACGCGGAAAAGCTCTCGCTGCTTCTGCTCCAATAGGAGCACCCGACCGCGAAGAACGGCCAAGGCGGTTTGGTTTCTCGTCTCGTTGCTGTTCGACTGCTCATATTGCTTCTCTAGGTTTTCGGCCTCGACGGTCAAATTTCGCACCTCGTCAAAGATGGTATCCTGCTGCTCGAGAGTCCTGTGTGTTGACTTTTGGCCTTGGAGTACAAACTCGCGCAAGGTTTTGAGATCTTGAAGCATGTTGACCAGGTTCCCACCGAATATCTCTTCCCTCTTTTGAAACCGGACCGCACTGCTTCCCAGGCGCTCCATCCACGCGGTCTTGGTGCGCAGCCCCTCCTTTTCCAACAGAAGACTGGGCGACAGGCTGACGACGGAAAGGCTGCGGTGCAGCCGGGTAGCCACCGCCGCCGCGCCAGCCGTGGCCCCCGATTCTGTCCCGGCCGGGTTTACGTTGGTTTTGATTGCTCCAAGGTTGCGCCCCGTCCAGGCGTGATCCCAAAAGGTCAGCAGTGCCCAGAGCTTGATGAGGCTGTGGAAATAGGCAAACATGACATAGAATGGGAATGTCCAAAAGTCCATGGGGTGACGCTTGTAGTATTCAAATACCTTGACGAACTTTACAAACATAATCCATGTCAGCAGGCACGAGAGGCCTGCGAGAGTCCAGTTCCTGGTCCAGCTGTAAAAGGTCAGGAGGGCGGCGTCGGTGAACAGGGAAAAGTTGGTGAAAGAGGTCAAATAGACGGCATAGACGCAGTAGGGCTGAAATGCCCAGACGCTGCCGTCGGTGAAGAGCGAGCAGGGGTTCGACCGCCAGGTGGTGCGGGCCCAACGCGAGCACTGTCCCAGGAACTTCTTATGGACCGGGTCAGCCACGCCGACCGTTGTCTCGATCTCGGCGTTGTCGGTGTACTGGAACTTGATGCGCCATCCCTTGCGCACGGCAAACCTGGTATTGTAGTTGTCATCGTCCGGGTTGAGAGGGCCACAGAGCCCAAAGAAGAAGCGTTCATCAACGTAGCCGGTTAGGTACTCGGGGTCCTGGATGATACGGGTGCGCATAGCACAGGTACGGGCAGAAATGACAAAAGCACCCCCGTCCCAGTAGTTTGCAGATCTGACCTCGAAGTTGTGACGGTACAGATAGGTGGCTCCCAGCATGTTCCAGATACGACGCCAGATGGACAGGTCCGGCAGCCGGCGGACTTTCTTGTTGGTTCCCACCAAGCCAATCTCTGGATCCTCAAACGGTGCCAGGAGCTCCTTGAGGAAGTTCTTCTTCCAGAACACGTGGTCGTCGAGCATGACGGTGATGGCGGTATCCACCAGCGGCACCGCCACGGCTACTTGAGCTCTCTTACTGGCAATCAAGGCACGGTCGACGATGAAGTTGACCTTGGGGTAAAGCTTGATGTAGTTCTCGACAGCCTTCTTGGTCTTGACGAGCAGCTCGTCACCGGCTGTGATGACGATGATCTGAGCAGGCTCGTTTTGGGCGCAGGTGCTGATGCACTCCTGAAAGTCTATACCCGTGGGGTCGATGGTGGGCAGGATGACCGTGACATCTCGGTTGGGGGTGTACGAAGGGGTCTTGGGAACGGGCGCTGGCTTGTAGAGCACCCAGCCGATACAGTTGAGAATGAAACGGGCATAACGCCAAGTTGCCAGCATGATGAACCAGTATAGCCAATAATCGTATTCAGAGTACCAGGTAGCAAACCAGTCGACGGCATAGCCACAAAGGGCCAGGATGAAGGCGTTGAAAAGGCCTCTCAAGACCTTGTTCGATCTAACCCTTGATGGGACGTACAGATCGTCTCGGACGGGCTCAGGGGGCGTTGGCACACTAGGTGGCGGGTCCCGCGCCCTCGAAGGGCCTGCTCGCCGAGCAGTAGACATCCTGGCGGTTAGCGTGAGGCTTTCTGCGAGTACAATGCTGTGTTGTCTTTATCCTTGAGGCCACACTGGACCATCACGACTCGTAGTCGTGGGTAAACTGCTGTAATGTCCTTTCTGCTGTATGCTGGAACGGGGGCAGCGGTCGAGACAGGAGTGGGAAGCAGACCACTTGCAATCCACGGCCTCGAAACGGCCTCAACCTGTGATATAGGACTCGGCATCTTCTTGTCTTTGCTCGAGATAAAGAAAGAGAGCATCAGGCCTTATTGTTCTTGAGCAGAAGTGGCCAAAAGAACGGGACAGAAGGAGCGTGCCTGGCACCACTCCAGCGACCTGGTTGCTTTCCCCCATTGTTTCCGAGGTATCTCCTTCTCAAAGAGACTAGGTGAATCCCGCCCAATTCTCCCATCTTGACGGCATCTCCCTGCTCCTTCACTTGTACTAGTTCAGAGCGAGTACAGTATGCACCAGTAGGCATTTGTGTAACCCAATTCACCATCACCAGGTGTAGTCACTGGCGAGCAAAAGAAAGGTTCCGTTTTGGTCTGCGGACTCGGCGCTTCATTGTTGGTGCTATTCGCGGTGTTGGTCAAAGAATGGCTTGGTCGAGTTCACCATCGCTTTGTTGGCTGGCTGGATGCGGGAGTCGAGTCCAACTACACGCCAACGCAGGCAGTCTACAGACTCTTTGTCATCACAATGCTAAAAGACGGAATACAATCAAAGACGGTTTATTGACCTTTCTATTGAGGTTCCACAAGCCAGTTGCTGGCATGCCTTTTGCGTCGATTGCTGGATTGGTTGGCGGCCGCGGTGAGGTGTCGGATTTTGCATGGGATAGAGAGCCAAGTTGAATGCTGCTGGGTGTAGTCGAACGGGTGTGGGTGTTTAAGAAGTTTCGGAAAGCTCTTTTGGGTTGGAAACCTTGCGGCATGGTGCCAGTTACTGCGACGCGCAGACCAAATAACGGCAAAAGAATGGCATTGTTAAGCGGGCAAGGTAGTACAGATTGCAGTTGTGGGAGATGAGTATTGACAGTTGTGGTAGGAGCTCCCGAGCGCAGAACAATCCGAATGGAAGAAAATGTGCAGGTATAGAGCTTCGCTAGTACCATAGAGGAACCACCTACTTTGGCTTGTTGAAGTATGTATGTACAGTACCTATTTCACCAAATCGTTGATGGATCACCACCACAAACATGAAGCCATGGTTCAGCCATGGTGCCTCGTATACCTATCCAGGTACGTTGAAACAAACGTTAAACACAATCGTGCACGCCGCGAGGTGTCGGACTGGGAAGGGAATCGCCAGCTGGCCCATCCAGCGAGTCTACGTAGGTACCTGGTAGGTACCTTACCTAACCAATTTGTTTTGAAAGACTTGTTCCATCCGAGTCACTACCTATTCAACCATTGGCTTCAAACACCAACTGCCAAACGGTTCAATTGCCTACAAACTGTACCGCCTTGAAGAAAAGCAAAGCAAGAATGAAAAGGAAGGCAACAGCCTCGCGCTTTTAATCATTGAACGCACAGCACGCTTTCCCGCAGCCCCCAAAGCCATAAACACCCGCCTCTGAGGCCCATTCTTTCTGTGCCACGTTTTTCCTTCCATGTTGACCAAAAAACACACAGGATTCAAAGCGCAACAAGTTTTGGTTTCCCGTATCCTTGTGTCACCGAGACATCCGTTACACCTGCGCCACGACCGCTTGTTCCCCTTCCCTGCGCGCAAGCCTCGCCATCCTCTGAGCCCTCCAAGTTTCCCCATATTTCCATTGCAGCCACATCAAAGGCGTGAGGGCAATTATGGCAACCGCAAAAATAAGAAACGTGACCTTGACTCCAATCCTGTCGATGATGAATTGCACCCCTGCCACTCCAACTGCGCCCAGCGAGCACCTCACGAGGTTGTTGACAGCAGTGGCGCTGGCGCTGGCCCCTGGGTACAAGTCCACCATCAATGCGCTGTTTTGCGTGAAGATGGCAGTTGCTGAGAAGGCAATGACAAACTGCAAAACCAAGGGTAGCGCCATCCCGGGTGTGGAGGCCAGCAAGGGAGTCGAAAGGGAGAAGCCGTACCCCGCAACGGCCAACACAAACAAGACGACAAAATACCATGATGACCGAAGTCTTGCACGAGACAGTGGAAGCTCTGACAATTGCTTTGTTTCCAGGGGCGTGTCGACCGAAATCCCATGCGAAGCACGGTATTGTGTTTCGACGAGCCGATAATCGCTGTCGAGAATCTTGCCAGTGAAGTATGATCCACTGACACATGCTGCGCCGTTGGGTAGAAATATCAGACCGACCTGCAGATTGGACAGCTGGTATCGAGGCTGAAACAAGGCAGTTGTTGACGAAGTCACCATGCTCCAAATGGTGTATACGAAGGCGCCAAACAGGAGTGTGGCGAACACGTCCTTTTCGAAAAGAAACTGCAGTGGTGCCAATATCGACCCCAGTGTAAACTTGGGTGTTGAAGTGCTTATGTCTCCCTGATCATTGTATTCGGCATGCGGTTGCTTCCAGTGTTTGCTGACATGGCGAGTGACGACTGGACGATGGATGCCATGCAGTGCTATGGTGCCATTCCCAGCAATGTGTCGGAGGGTTTCCGGAAGGAAAATCACAATCACCAGGAGGCTCATGAATCCAAGGATGACAAGAAACCAAAAGATGGCATGGAATCCAAAAAACTCGGTGATAATGCCGCCAATCACAGGCCCAATCGACTGGCCAAGCATTCGAACTAGGCACAGGACACAGTTAGAGAGAATACCTTGGTCAAGGAAAGTTGAAATACAAATGACCTACTCCCTCCAAAGCTTCCCATGAACCCACCGCGTTCTTTTGCCGTCGTTATGTCACCAATCACGCCAGCACCTGTTGCTGGAGGTTAGCTTGATTGCCTAGATGGGTGGGTATTTTGCCCAAGAAGGGCATTCAGGGGTAAAAAGGGGCTGGTCTTGGCAAAACACACCAACAGAGATGGTCGCGGCACTTCCGGCTGCTTGAATTGCTCGGAATGCCATCAGCGATGCAAAATTGCGGCTAAATGCCAGGGCAATGTTTGCCATGAGGTACACGGCGAAAGTGCAAATAAAGGTGACTCTGCGCCCACGCGTGTCGCTCAAAGGTCCCCAGAGGGAGGGCGCCACCCCCTGAACGGCCATGTACACAGTTACAGTGAGGGAAATCATGGCTATCTCAGTTTGAACATGCTACGTCTGAACATTAGACATGGGATGCCAGTGGGTATCAAAGGAGAGTACTCACCGCAGATATGTCTCCCAGCGCGGGGAAATAGATATTGCTGGACAGTGGGGAGAACAAGCCGGCAAAAGATACTATCCATACCAAGAGCCATTTCTCGCGCCTTGAAAATACGTGATATAAACCTTGTTTTGCATCTGTCTTTTCCGACACTCGCTCTTCGCTATCGGCATCTGACAGGGCAATTTCAACGACATGGCCGTCCGAATACTCCGTGTTGTTCAAGGTTCGCCAGGGATGCGCAATGCTAGCCGGTGTGCCTGAGGTTGGTAACGCGGAGCCATCTTCGCTTTGTAAAGGATTTTCGTAGGCCTTCGGCGTGTCGGCGGTGACCGCTCTCCTGAGCTCTTCACGGTCATTGTGGGTGGCGGTAAAGAAGGCGCCGGGTGCGGCTATGTCAATGCTCGCAGGTCTTTTCAGGATGGGCGGTTTGTCCATAGTTTAGACACCCTCGGAAACCTCTTGCTTCGGCGATGCTATGATAGGCTGTAGAACTCGGAAGACGTGGAAACAGAGAGCCAGGTGGTTGTCGAGAGCTGGGGAGTTTGGTCGCACCGAAGCGTCCCTGCCTCGCTTGATATACAGATTTCGGACGGAGCTCTCAGCTTCAAAGACAAGACACGCTTCCAGATTGAGCAAGGACGCGATAGATGGATGGCTGACGGAATAGCCGTGATTCATCATCTGGTGGCGCAAAGGTGTCGCTGTGTGGTAGATCACGGCCGAAAGCACTGGCGCCCTGAGAACCCTTCAAACCAGCCGTGGTGTTCGATATGAATTATAGTGACCGAGCTTGAATCTGGAATGTCACTCTGGAGGGAGAGGTCACGGGCATACGAGGCAGCTCCCTCCAGAGAGGTGAAGCCAGACGCCAGGCATAAAGCGGGAGGGCGTGCAGTACAGCTACGCATGGATCAACAGACTCGCAAACGGGCTTGACGGAGGCGGCTCCCACTCACCAGCATGTGCCTACGCAGGCAGTAGCGTCAGATTCAGGAAGCTGGGTGGATGTTGGTCCAGGAGGCTGGGATGCGCCAAGTCCCTCGTCGAGAGATGACACCGTCTGCACGGTGATGCAATAACGTCTAGCAGGAGCTGTCGCGAGTCCATGCTGGAGGTTGGACTTGGGTGATAAGGTACGTCCACACATGATCCGTGATTGGTGACGATCATTCAGTTTCTTGCATACGCAAGCCAATGTGAGAGAAAGGGCGTGTTGACTCACTGGTGATCCAGTAGATGGCTGTCAGGTTGTGATTGAACGGCCGTACTTGGCTTGATGGAACGGACGAGAGCGGAAACCAGTGAGCCTCGAGGCACATCAGCTAACCACGCCGAGCCGGTGTACCTGACCTAGTCAAAGCTTATTTTGCGTCACCAAGATGCCTGAAAGTAGGCGTGGGTGTCCAGTGGTTCGTTGTTGGCAATGTATTTTGACCAACGGTGAATACAAGCTGGTATGGCTGAGGGAAATATGGATCATCTTGAGCTCCCCTACGGGCTACAACATCTTGTGTTTAACCAGGAGGTCAAATAATCACCATGATGGAGTCATGTCCGTTTCCTTCGCCTACCACCGGCACAATATTGGTGATCAGACCATGTCCTTGCATGAAGGCACCTTGGACTGCATGTCGGAGGCCAGCCTGTTGAATTGTTGGCAAACTCTAATTCAGTCACCGCAACTGTACAGACTACCTACGCAGCAAATCATTTCTGGACTTCAATCTTGCCGCAGTCCAACATTGGAACCGCGACACGATCAGAAGACAACCACCCGTACCTATAGCTTTGCTGGCTAGCCAAGCCGGCCCCACAGCTTCACGGCATCGGGCCCTGAACAAAACAACATATGCATTTCCTGGTATGCAAATTAACGCCTCTGGTATCTATTTCCGCTTGCCTTTTGGAGATCCTCCTGCCCACGCCGCCAAATGCTTCGTCTACAAACAATCTCATAACCGCTGATCTCGTCATCCCTTTCCAACAAAAGTCACGCTGGCATGATCAACCACTTGTTCGAGAATGCAAAACCAGTAAACGCCCTTCCCATGCAAGTCTGGTATTTGTTTCCTCTGCGCCGCCTCAAAAGCAAAACAAATCTACGGCGACAAATCCCCGATCGTCACCGAGACACATTTAGGGACGCATCGGCGCTTGCTGTTTATACTGCATCCTCCTCAACGACATCCACATGGACTTGGGATCATGGGACCTTGTACTTGGATTGTACCACGACAGGACGTCAATCACCACGAACCCCCTCGATGTCTCAATCTCGATAAGGCCCGACACGACGAAGCAACCGCGAGGGGGATCGGGTCGAATCGGCCTCCAGACCTTGGAATACGTCTTCATGAACTCCTCCCAGGGCTTCAGCCCAACGATAGACTGGACTTTTTCTTGACCGAAGAATTTCTCCGGCCTCCCGTTTGGTTCCGTCGACGGCCTGTTGGGGGGAATGCTGATAGGCTTATCCCGTGCTGGGCCGGGCGGGGTGTTGGGGGCTGGTGAGATCGACCTAGGATCGTTGACGTCTTCTGGTCGTTTTGTTGCCTGCGCCCGAATGCGCTCCAAGGCTTTTTGAACCTCGGAAGTATGATTTGTTGGGAGTGGCAGAGGCCCCGCACCCACAGGACGGTCAGGAGGATGGGTTGAGTTGTCCCCTTCAAATCCAAAGAACTGCGCCACCGAAGAGAACGAACGGCCAACCAGTGCCTTTCCGAGCGCCCAGGTGGACAGTGCCATGGGCCTTGGCCATAAAATTCGCTCGAGAAGCTTCACTGTCGCCGACTCAACCTCTTGCTCCGCTATGGCAATCACTTCGTCCGTAATAAGAAGGCTGCTGACAGTCAGTTGTCTACTCCCCGGCAGGTGGAGCTAAGGCAACTTACCCTCTTCGTGTGTACACAGGCGGTGCTTTGTACGGGAAGTCGATATCCATCCAGTACCTCCTCACCTTCATGTCTTTGCCAACCCTCCATGTCAAGGCAGCGTTCTTTTGGGCGGTATCACAGACCATTTGAACAGTGTCCCCTAAACAAGCAACAGTCAGCAAACGGAGGCTGGTAAATGATACAGCTTGATTTGTCACTCACTCCTGATTTGGTCTAGCATAGCCTTGTCTTTGGATAGCCGCACAAACTCCCTCCATTCTGGATCCTTCCCAGAGTATGGTTCCGGTTCGTGCCGCTCCGTTGTCAAGGGAAAGGGAATAAATATGTCGAGGGCCTCTTCTTCAGGCATATGTTCCATCAGCTCTTCATTTTCTATAAGCTTGACCAGCGGTCCGGCCACGCATATCTCAAAGAACTGATAGACAAGGACTGTCTTGATGGCGAAGCCAAGGAACCGGAACCGCCTTCTGGGTTTGAGCCGTACATTTTGGATTTTGAGCACTTGGCCACTCGGTACTCTCGATGCGATCTTGGGGAGCCGGAGCGCCAAAGACGGCCTGAAGAGGCGGGACATGGTGGTTGGGATTGTGGCACGCCTGCTGGCGGCCTGGAGAGGCACGAGATAGTCGGGAGGTCGCAAGAATGACTTGCCAGCCGGTCGGTCGGCGAAGTTTGGAGTGTTGCGATGCGCTTGGTCTTTTGCCTTCTTTTGCCGGTAACTTGGCGACGGGAGTCGAGGCTTGCGCGACGCAATCAGCTGTGAATGCGACCTGGAACCGTAAAGCCGTTCATCGGCAATAGACTACTCGCGAATGCTGAAGTTGGACGAGGTTCCGATCCCCGTGTCGTTGATGTGTGTCGTCGAGCACGGGCTGGGTAATATGAGTTGAAGCAAAGACTTGTTGAAAGGGTCCTGCAGCAGTCTGAGTGGCAGTTCGCAGTGCGCATCATGGCCCCAGGGTGCCAAATAGTGGGGCGCGGGCTGGCGCACGGACCAGACGCCTCTCGCTGCGCCAGCCATTCGTAACTGGCAGGGGTCGACAACAAGCTCCAACGTCAATCAAGATCCAGCCCAGACGACCAGTGCAACACAACACTGCAATCAACAACAGCATCCAACACTCTATCTGTATACCTTCAGCTCGCTGCCATCGGGACGCCCATCCACTCTCCAAGACACCCCTTCCACTACCATGAGGCTCCTCGCTGGCCTGACAGCTGCGGCTCTGTCTGGGCTTGCTGCGGCCGCCAGCCAGCAGACTGCCGACGTCTACATTTTGTCGGCCAACCAACAGAGCTCGAAAGAAACACCAAGCATCCCCAAAGAGGTCGCGCGTCACATTTTGCTTCAAAGAGTGCGTATTTTGGCACCCTTTCCCAATTCCATTATCCTGTGATACTGACTGTCTTCTAGGCATCGAGACAACCGTACGGCAGCGACCTGCGCGACATTCCTAGCTCGATCGATACCGAGACCGCCGTCAGCCACATCGCGAGATTCGGCACCGGCCCAGAGCCCCTCTTCACACAATCCGACAACACCAATGTCCCACAACTGGTTGTGGTCCTCGAAGGTGTCACATCCCAGCAGAGCCATGAGCTCGAGGACGCCCTTGCACAGTCAGGCCATCGTGCTGCATTCCGCGTCTCAGACGCTCCCTCGGCTGCCGCCAACAAGAACCTCATGACTCTGTTCCAGCAGTTGGGAGCCGCTTCCTCTCAGCCATGCGACCTGGCCCATGCCATCAACCCCGTCAATGATGAATGCTGGACAGGTGTTTCTTCAGTGGTCAACTATGACCTACAGAAGGTACGGCCCCCCGCTCATGTGGTTGTGCCAGACCAGTGCCGCTAACTACCCAACCACAGTCTTCCTCCACCTACCCGGCGCTCCTCGCTTCTCTTTCTCAGATCAACAAGTTGGTGGCCGGTTCTGACCTGGAGCTGACCCTCCTTGTTCTCCCTGAGTCCACCCGCTCCTCCAAGGTCAACTCGTGGTCCAGCCTGGCGGGGTCCCCCGCCAACAACCGTCGCCGTGACTTTGGAGAAAGGGTTATCACGGACAGCACCATCGTTCGGCCCGCCCCTTCCACCCCCACCCGTTCCGCGAACATCCAGATCCAAAAGAAGGCCATTCCTGCCTGCTTCCTTTCTTTGGATGCCTGTAAGGAGGCCACCAACGACTGCTCCGGCCACGGAACCTGTGTCAACAAGTTTGGCACCGGCAACGCCACGGCTTCTGATGCTAGGGCATGCTTTACATGCAAGTGCATGGCCACTGTCGTTCGCCGCGGCGACGAACCTGGCACCTCGGGCAAGAAGACTGTGCACTGGGGCGGCAACATGTGCCAGAAGAAGGATGTCAGTGTGCCATTCTGGTTGATTACCGGCTTTACCATTACCATTGTCGGTGCCGTCACGTTTGCCATTGGCCTGCTCTTTAGCGTCGGCCAGGAGCAGCTGCCGGGTGTCATTGGTGCTGGTGTGAGCAGAGGGGCGTCCAAATAATCGATGCAAGATGTCGGAGATGTGTGATGCCAGAGCTGTATCTTTTACTGGAATTGGAACTGGGTTTTTGCTGCACACGCGCAATTGGGCGCGGTTATTCATGGGGTTTACGGGGTACATGACACGAGAACGGAGATTGTCGAGCTGTATTGTTGGGATTGTCGGTATTGGCTGCGATGGGGGACTCAACTGTATTATACTGGTCTTTTTCTTGCTAGAAGCAGTCTACATGGCGTTGGCATTGGTATGTACCTAGGACTTGTTTTTTTGTTTCTGTTTTTTGGCTTTTGGGAGACGACAACAAATTTTCTGTCGCTCGTTCTATTCTTGTTTCTCACGCACAAGGCGAGGTGTAGCAGTGCCTGATTCTGCCTTAGTCCATGAGTTCGTCCTCGTCCGGCTGCTTCCTCGTAGGCGTCCCGAAGCTCTCCAGCCCTCGTTCCATCGGCACGTCCCCGGCCAAACCTGGCGCGACAGGTCGTATTGGTGATTGCCCTGTTATGCTTCCGCTGATGCTCTCCTGCACCAATTTGGCGACATCGCCTGCCACGACAGGTGATACGCCACCACCATTGGCAGCCCCGGCAACAACAGCCTGGTATTTGGCCCCTGCTTGGTTCAAAATCTCCTGTACCTCCTTTTCCCGCTTTTCAATCTCCTCCCGTTCCTTTTCCAGACTTTGGACGGCGGCCTGTTTCCGCTTGAATTCATCCTCGAGCCCCTGAACGATCTCGTTCATCCTCTTGAGAACCTCGTTCAGCTTGGGCAGCGGTTTCATCCGCGGCACCGCATCCCCGGCAATCTTTTCTTCGTCCTCTTCTGGCTTGTGTAAGCCGTCCATGCCTGCTCTCCGCTGCGCGGCTTCATAGGCAGCTCGCCTCTCCGCCTCGCTGTCGTCGGACTCGGCGTCTGATTCTGCTGCATTAATTAGTTCGGCAATTTCGGCTCGGTGTCGTCTGGCGGCATCCCGTTCGGCTTTTTTGCCCAACGCGAGAGGATCGTCCTGGACATAGTCGTCGTAGCCTTCGCCCAGGTCTTCGTCTTCTCTTATTAATCGCGTGTCGGACTTCTTTTTCTTCTGGGAGGGGATGACCACCCGAGAGGAGGATTGCTGGGGAAATTCCGAGTCGGAGCCGGAGTCGAGGGAGATGAAATCGACTGACGAGGCTGTGACGCCTTCACGGGCCAGGCGGGCCCGTCGATCTTTGCGCTCGCGAATCTCGGCTGCGCTGAGGACATGGGCAGCTGCCGGTTGGCCTTGGGACACAAGATCGGTTGGTGTTGTGGTTTGAACGACAAGGGCTCCGTCGAGCTCAGATGGATCAAGGTCCATGGCATCGCCATCGTCTACGACCTGGACATTTGACGGTGTCGCCGGGGTGGACGATTGCAGCTCTTCGAGGTACTCCTTGCTGTATATCGGACGGTCTTCGTCGGCCCCGCCAAACCTCATGGGCAGGGTACCCGACAGGTTCTGGAGGGAAGCGGATCGTCGGAGGGCATTGTTTTCAAGTGCGCGCTGGCCTAATGTCTTTTTGGGTGTAAAGGAATCTGTGCCGCCTGCTGACGGTTCCTCGGTCCCCGCCTCTTCGGCACCCCCAAAGGACAATCGTGACGCTCCTGCCGGTCGCTTCCTGTGCTTTGTTGACCCGGCACGGCTCAACGCCGGACGTACCACCACCGGCGCACCCGAGTCGTCATCGTCGTCGTCTCCGGTGGTTGTCGCAGTTGAGGGCGCGCGAGCGATACCGCCATCGTCATCGGCAACGTTGACGCTTTTCCGCAAGGCTGACGATTTGGCTGGTTTCGATCGAAATTTGATGCGCGCGGGGGCAGTTGGTTCTGGCGGCAGCGCATCAGCTTGCTTGCTCTTCTTTTGGTTATCAGCAAAAGAGGGTTTCGACTGTTTGGCAGAGAGCCTGTCGCGACAGACAAGTGCGGACTCACCTGATGCTTTCTGCTCGTCAGTCCCGTTGGATGACGGTGGGTTTAGGTCGTCCACATCGTCATCAAAGGTCTGAATGATGCGCGCCTTACGCTTGGAGGTAAAGGTGCTCATGTTGGGCCTTGAGCTTTTCGTATTGGAGCTGCTGGAGTTGAAGTTCGTTTCTCGATGGTTTTGGCTGGCGCAGACAGGACCCGCGATCAAGACGCGGGCTGCTGGTGGGTCCACCTTGGCGGCAGCTGTATAGGGCCAATCAAAAGCATGGAATGCTAACACTTACACAGAAAAGTTGAGACCTCAACGATGCCTTTTCTCAATAACTTGATGGTTGTTGTCTGCAAAGAGAAGGTTTTGATTACTATGTCAAATCATATTTTGAAACAAGATATTCAGTGCCAATTCATAGCAGTTTCTGTCTGCAAGACGCGATGTACCAGAAGGAAGGCTGTTTCCCATATTCCTTATCCCCGGCCGTTGGCATCTTATCTTATCGGCCTTACACGTGACATCACCTCCCGACAAGATTTCTGGCTGGAGACGTGGACCACGCACCCTGCCCACAAATTAATCGACACTGCAAACCACCTTAATCGTGGTCACTATCAAAGTGACCCCTAACTTCATCATACCATTTCTCAACCATTTTATATCCAAAATCATCCAAATTTTGAACAGTGATAGCCATGGGGGTCTTTAATACTAGGTTTAATTCTGGACTTTTACGAGTGAGTGCTTCGATAAAGAGGGCTGTACAAAGACGCCGTTTTTATTTGCAGTGTCGATTAATTTGTGGGCAGGGTGCCACGCGCCTGAGCCACAGAGCTGGAGCCACTTTGAAGACGTGCAGCACTGCCGCAGCAATCCATCAATCGCCAATCGCTGAACAGCTTGTTGCTCAAAACACCACACCACACCAACACGTCAAGATGGCTCCCGCGCAACCAGAACTCAAGAAGGTATGTCACCCATCTCCTTTTCATTTTCCCCAACGAATGCACGCTAACACGTTCGCCAACAGTATCTTGACAAGCGTCTCTTCGTCCAACTCAACGGCAGCCGCAAGGTCATCGGCGTCCTGCGCGGATACGATGTATGGTTCCCCGAAAATCTCACGTTACGGTCCGCCGTTTTCTAACGATTTCGACATAGGTCTTTTTAAACATTGTCATGGACGATGCGGTCGAAGAAAAGGATGGCGGTGAGAAGGTCAAACTCGGCATGGTGGTACGTCTCGGCTCGGCTGGTCTTTTGGGTATGATTGTTGAGTTGGCTAATTGTTTTCTCTGACTTGCAGGTCATTCGCGGAAACTCGGTCGTCATGCTCGAAGCGCTCGAGAGAATCGGCGGCGACGACAGGGGAGGACACCGCGGTTAAGCACCCTCAGTTTCGAGCATTTCCACGAATAAAGCAACGGCGACTTTGGGCAGTAATCATTTCGTTATCGCATCACTTCTGATATGGGACAACTGTGGGAATAGGCTATTGTATTTTGGGCAGAGGGGTCTGGCGTTATATGCTTTGAGAAAGAAAAATAGAGAGAATAGGGAGCGAGGACGGTTTAGGTCTGGGCTTGTCGGATAGCCAACGGGAAGCCGGAAAAAACACGAGATACCCCATGAGTCGAAGCGCCCCTCGTCTCCAACCCTCTTCAGCAGGTCTCTTCATCCAGCTTTGGGTGCTCCCAGATCTTTTCGTCATACCCTTCCATCATATCTCCGCCATACGCCTTCACCCATCCTCGGATTCCACCCACCATCACCTGCGTGGTCATCTCTGCCGAGCACCCGGAGTCAGATTCGTAGTCGGAGCCAGACCCGTCCGAAACAGAGTTGATATGGTCCTGCATCCAAGCGGCGCATCTTGGTCCTCGGCCATTGGAGGAGCCTGAGCACGGCGATCAGTTTCGGGCACGGTGATGCAAGAAAAAGAGGACAAAACCCACCACAATAGAAGATTATCCTCTTGACACCCGCCTGTTTGCACAGATCATAGAGCATCGCTCTCATCAAGTAGAAGCCATGAGCCGGAATATTCAGGGAACCCTGGATGGTTCCCCCAATGCAGTCTGTTCGGCGGGTGTCGACCAAGAGGAACTCCAGGGGTTGAGACCGGTCTCGGTTCCGGAGAAGCTCGGCGACCTCGGACGAGGCTATCTTGACCGGTGATGAACTGGGCTCCGGGAAGGCCGACCACCACGGCGTCCCGTCTTCCCTGCGGGCCATTTTGAGGCAGTGTTCATGAACATGAATTCCCATTATTTTTACCGTGTTTTCTCCGTGTTTGGTTTATACAGTCGTTTGATCGGTTTCTTGTAGCGTCAGCAAGTGTCTCGCTTTCACCCTACTCAGTACGAAGAAGCCAGAACTTTAGAAGTGCAATTGGAAAAGGCGGCATGCTGTTGTCTAAAGACCGAGCGGGTAAAAGAAAACGTGCTATTAAGTACCAACTGAGATCACTGCTCTCACTCGGAGCTTTCCGATGCGGGAAACTTGATAAGGATGCCACATTTTACCTGCGGTGAGCCTCGCACCGTTTACGCAGCATCGCTCATGATTCTACCAGGGTCTCATTAACCAGATAGGTATCTGAAACCGACTCAGGCTCTGTCCTCATTTATCCGGACACACCACTACAGGAAGATAACCTGCTTATGTCATGGCGTTTTGTCCAAGTTGATGGGGACCAATCTGTGAAACCGCACTTCCGTAGTCAAAGTGGACATTAGGTCCCATAATTTGGTAAGTGGCGTGTGTAGTAACAACAACAGCCATCTTATATTCTCACGACCGGCCGCAGTATCCGTACACGCAAGGTACTTAAAGGGATACGTTCCAGACGTATCACATCGTCTATAAACGCTGGGTTTTTACCAAAGGCTCTAGATCCATGCTGTGTACGCAACGCTTGGCTTCGGCTCAACTACTTGATTCAATGACAAGGCATCTAGTCCTCCTCATAGTAGGCCTCTTCGTACTCCTCCTGATACTCTTCTCTCGCTTCCTCGAGCTCTTCCAGATCACTGCTGCTGGCGCTGCTCGAAGCGGCATCTTCCTGAGCCTCCTCATAAGCCTCACGTGCTTCCTTGAGCGATTCGCGATCACTGCTGTCAATCTCCTCGCCATATGCGTTATGGGTAGGGATGTGCCCCGGTGGGACATCGCCGTATCCGGCGGGCTCACCATACGCAGCAGGCGGCGGAGCTGGACTCTCGTCGCCATAGTAGTAATTGTTGGTGACATACGTGGGACCAGCGGCGGCGGCAGCAGCAGGAGCATAGCCGCCAGAGTTGCCGCCATGGTCAGATTCGGAGTCGGAGTCATCTACAGCAAAGTCAGCAAGACGGCTTGGTTGAGACGTAGAAGAAATGGGGATACTGACGGAGGGCACTAGCCAGCAAAACGCCACCAACGGCTCCAGCAGCGACACCACCGGCGATGGCCATCGTGTTGCTGCTCTTCTTCTCCTTGTGTTCGCCTTGGCTATACTGGGGCTGATAGCCACCACCGCCATAGCCAGCGGGGGGTGCGTAACCACCACCGCCATAGCCAGCGGGGGGCGCATAACCACCACCACCACCGTACCCAGCGGGGGATGCATAGCCAGAGTGTCCACCGTAGCCTCCTGAGCCGTGGGCACGGGTGCCATCAGAGGACCCATGGGCTGCAGAGGCGTCATAACCAGGAGCCTCCCATTGGGTACGGCCCGTAGACTCCTCGGCATCTGCTTCCATGGTTAGTGACCGTAAACAAGGCATGATAGCGGGGCGGCGAGGAACTCCATACAGTACCAGCGCTGGTAACGGTCATCCCAGCGAGGGACCCAACCAGACGGGATAGGCGGCTTGTCGGTAGGAGGCTGGTAGGGCGGCGGCGGGCGTGGGCCTACATTCTGGGGAGGGGCAAAGTCACGGTTCTGCTGTTCGTGCTGAGGAGGAGGTGTCGAATAGCTCTGATGCTGCTGGTGCTGGGGAGGTGGATAATGGGGGTTGGGTGAGGGGCTGCTATATCCTTGATTTTGAGGGGGAGGATAGTTTCCTGACATCGTCAGCAGCTGGGCATCTCATGCTACTTGGCTCCAAGCTCACCGGCGCTGGGAGTGGGAGGTTTCTCCTCCTTCTTGTCGGACCCCAGTCCAAGACTTTTGAAGTCCTGTTCGAGGTCCTTTGCGAGCTTCTTGAAGAAGGACATGATGGGCTGATGAGGTAGACGGGCTGTGCTGGCGACAAAGTTCCAAAGATCGCAAAAGAAAGACGGGAGTCAGAAGCGACAGCGGTGACCGCTATCTTTCTATCTACCTTACGACAGAGGAGACAGCCCAGGGCCCCAGGCTACAATGGCCGGAGCGCGATGGGTTCATCAAACCCCCGGGCTGCCTCCGATATGCCCCTCAATGATTGCTGGCATGCGGACCCCTCATTCCCCCATCCCCACTCTTTGTGGCATCAGGTCCTGCCCTCCCATGCTCCTTCACAAATGTCCAGTTTGCGACCAAGCACAAAGCTCAAGGTCGGTCATCATGCAGCCAAGGGAGCAATAAACGTTTGTTTCCGCGTGTTTGACGATGAAGACGAGACCAGATGTAGTGCACAACGCGGCCTTGGCGCCTGGTCAGCCCAATCGACGTAACGCCTTGCAAGGCTAGGCGCGCGCCCATTCGCTAGGGGCACATAGTCAGGCCCCATTGCGTGGCCCACGGGGGTGGGGTCCAATGCTGGGCAGTAGTGCCCCGCCATCCGAGTAGCCGTGCCTGAGCAATGATGATAAGGTACCTACCCCGTACCTAATGCCCCTCATCACTGCGCCGGGCTGTGAGGCAACCCGCAACTGCGCTGACCCGTTACCTGACCCGTTACCTACCGCCACACCTGAGCTGAGCTGACCGACCCACTGCCATTATTCAAGAAGCAAACTCCCAAGAATTTCTCTCCAGCTCTTCTCCCCAGTATCTCTTTTCGCCTCACTCTGTCACGGCTTTCCGTACCTCCTATTCCCATCCCCTCGCTCCCGTTCCTCGTCGAACTCTCGCCAAGAACAAAAAGACATGTCGTACGGAGGTTATCCCGGCCAAGGCTACGGTCCCAGCGGCGGCGGCGGCGGCGGGTACCAACAAAGCCCCCCTCCTCAGGGTTATGGACAGTACCCTCCTCCGCAGCAAGGTTACGGCCAGCCGCCTCCTCAGCACCACCAGCAAGGCTACGGCCAGCCACCTCCCCAGCACGGCGGATATCAACAAGGCGGCTATCAGCAAGGAGGATATCAGCAGGGAGGCTATCAGCAAGGAGGATATCAGCCGCCCCAGCAGCAGCAATACTACCAGCCTCCTCAACACCCTCCCCCGCAGCATCTTGATTCCTATGGCTACCCGGCTGCCGGTGGTGGATATGGCGGACACCGTGGGCAGTCGACGCGGGCCGGGCCGCCTCCTCCTTCGGGCCACCAAGAGTTCGGCCACGGAGCTCCCGCCGGCTACACCTTCCAGTACTCCAACTGCACAGGAAAGAGACGTGCGCTCCTGATCGGCATCAACTATTTCGGCCAGGAAGGCGAATTGCGCGGCTGCATCAACGACACCAAGAATCTCTCTCAGTACTTGATGGAGAACCACGGGTACAAGCGCGAGGATATGGTCATCTTGACCGACGACCAGACCAACCCCGTGATGCAACCGACCAAGCAAAACATCATCAACGCCATGGGCTGGCTGGTAGCCAACGCTCAGCCCAACGATGCACTCTTCCTTCATTTCTCCGGTGGGTTACACCTTGCTTGTTTGACAGTGATACATCGAGGAGCTGACATGATGTGTAACTGTAGGCCATGGCGGTCAGACGGAGGATCTTGATGGCGACGAGGAGGATGGCCACGATGAGGTTATTTACCCCGTTGACTTTAAGCAAAACGGCCACATCGTGGACGACGAGATCCATTTCCACGTGGTAAAGCCACTGGTGGAGGGTGTCCGGCTGACGGCCATTTTCGACTCGTGCCACTCGGGCTCTGTGCTGGATCTTCCTTATGTCTACAACACCAAGGGTCTTCTCAAGGAGCCCAACCTGGCCAAGGAAGCCGGCGCGGGCTTGTTGTCGGCGGTGGGCGCATACGCCCGTGGCGACATGGCGTCTGTGGCCAGCAGCATATTCGGTCTTGCAAAGAGCGCCTTGAAGGGCAATGATGCGTATGAGCATACCAAACGGACCAAGACGTCTCCTGCCGATGTCATTATGTGGAGTGGTAGCAAGGACGATCAGACCTCGGCCGATGCTACCATCAACTCTCAGGCCACGGGTGCCATGTCCCATGCCTTCATCTCTGCTCTCAAGGCCAACCCTCAGCAGAGCTACGTCGAGCTGCTGAACAATATTCGCGACATCCTTGAGCGCGACTACTCGCAAAAGCCCCAGCTCTCGTGCAGTCACCCTCTCGGTAAGTTGTCTCAAGCGTGTAAACTTGCAGACGACTCGATACTAATGTGCTTCCTTAGATACCAACCTGCTGTTTGTCATGTAAGCGTTCGAACGAGGAGCGAGGAATTACCACTCACGTGGGCTCCATTGCCTCACATGTGTGCCGATATCTGTCCACCTAGCCTGATGTAATAGAATCTTTTGGAAGCCCAAGTCGCGGGTATCTGCTTCGCACGCGAGCTCCCACGCGTGTTTCGGTCGAGTGCCACATGTGTCCGGTTGCAGATGTATATCTGAAATGTGCCTCAGAAGGTCCGCTGGTAGTGTACACAGACCTTATCAGCGACGTTGGGCTCTTCTCCGGCCAAGTCATCCGGGATGAACAAGCGCACGTGGTAGGTTTACCTACTCGCTGACAATTTCCTGGACGGGGGAAATTGCCTACAATTACGAATGTGAAGATCTCGTCCGAACCAGTTCGGACAGTGACCAAAACACAGATGAACCCCTGCCTCGGCGCCTCGGAACATCGAGGTCAACACCAACCGGATCACTACGGCCTGAGCTTCGTGCTGCGGTTTGCATTATCATGACAGGACACCACTACAGGAAATATTGAGAATCTTATGCCTGACTCTGTTGGAAACGCAACTCAGACCATTGTTGATGCAGGTTTCTTCTCCCCTGCATCCATCTGCCTCATCAGGCGGCAGCCAATTGACCGAGCAATAGGCCCGGTTCTGGTAGGGGCATTGCTTTTCACCTTGCACGGTGAGCCAAGCATCTCTCGAGCATTGGAGATTGACCTGTCATTTATCACAAATGCACGTACCGCATGCACACCACGCCTCTCTTCCGAGACCTGTACGTCACGCCGGGCTGGATCCGAGGGGCAAAGTTGTTTCCCCAGAAAGAAAAGAAAACAAAAGTCCAGGGAGCGACAATCGAGAGGGGCAGAGGAGCATCTCGATCTGGACCAGAACTCGATACCATGCCAAGTCATCGGGACGTCACTGGTAATCCCAGAGAACCAGCCAAGAGCTGAAAATCGGATTCGAGCTGTGGGGAGGAAGATGATCGGAATGCTTTCGGTTCTCCATTTTTGATTGCTGCCCATGAGAAAAAAGAGGATAGGTAGGATGGGAAAAGAGAAGAAGAAAGTGCCCGAGCTCGCCGAAGCCCCCGGCCGGCGATCAATGGACAGGGCCTCAGGTGCATGGTGAGTGGGGGGGAGGAACTTGCCGGATTGGTGTTTCGTTTTTCCTTTTTCTCTAGCCAACCCATGAGAGCATGTTCCGGCCGAGAAAAAGAATTGCTCTTGCATGCATAATTGAAGCACAAAACCTGAACTGGATCCTCAGTCAAAATGTAGGGCAACCGGCCTCCTGACGGGCGGAAGAGCACGTTTGCATCCGACAGCCCTTTTCTTACACAGTACATGTGTACGGTATATCACTGACAGTTGATAGATGCTCGATGCCGTGACATCCCGCGCAAATCCATTGGATGCCCTCCCCCGCCAGCAACAGCCGGGACCAGCAATCGCGATATGGAGATCGACGCGGGCTGCATCTGGCCGAGCTTTAGCGCGGCAGGCAAGGAAAGAAGCTTATTCGCTCCTCCTCTCTTGTGCCCTCGAAGGCAGTTCCTCAAATCCGGATTCCGTGAGACTTGCCAAAAAAGCCGTTGTAACGGCAGACTGTCTTGCGAGCAGGCATGATCCCGTGCTAGTTTTGGATGAGGGGCCCATGGGAGGAACTGTCATGGCCAGTAGGTATGGAGCAAGTGTCACCTATCATGTCATGCACCAGTCTGAAGCTGACACGGCCAGGCAGCCCGAAACCCTCATCATGGAAGCTCGTCTTGAGGTTCACAAAGCACGACGCAGGGGAGAAGCACCTGGTGATCTGCGTCAACATCCCCGCCCCCAGACTTCCGGCCCGGGAAGCTGTCTCTGTGCTCTCCCGAACCTCCCTCACATTCGGGACACACGCAGGAGACAGAGGCCATCATTGGCCACGAGGAGCTTCCTCATGCGACGCCCCTTGCCCTCGTCACGGCCCATGCGCAGCATCCAAGAAACATCCATCCAAGAAATCACCGTCGCCCAGGGCGCTGGGCAGGAACCGTAACATGGCGCAAAAGGGATCGACATGTGGCCATGGTATTAGCTGCAAGATGCTCGATACCACAGTCACGTTTTCGATCGCCGAGATTGTCGCGGCCATGCTCCTCTTTGCAAAAGTGATATAGAAGGGACTCCCAGCACATGCCCGTGTCGCTCAGGAGGGTCTCAGGTGAATGTTTCTCTCACAGCGCTAATCCAACGGGGACCAACTGAGCACATACAGCAACCGGTGATCCAACTCACGCTGCCCGGTCATCTCTTCTTTTGCTTCAAAAGGCCCCATCACGTTCTTTTTGCCGCCCTCGAGGGCTTCCCGTCGCCATGCTTCTCCCCAGAGAATCCGAAGAACCAACCATGCTGGGCTCCGAGTTCGGCACTACACCAGACACCAAGCCAGAGGTCCGCCTCAATGCCGTCGGCATCTGGTGGATCGTCTTCGGCGCCATATGGACCGCCCTTCTCGCCTGCGGCATGGGATATCTCTACACCAAGCGCAAATCGCCATCTGTTCGGATTCGTGGCCTTCCCCTCACCTTCGCCGGCCTTATCCTCCTCCACCTGTACTGGATCACGGTCCAAATCGGATATGCTATCGGACCCCTTGCCCCTGAGATGGCTCAGTTCTGGATCATGAGTATCTGGTACCCCTTCGGCATTGCTCTCTTCCAGGCTGGAAACAGCCAGTTCCTCCATGTCGCCAAAGCCCAGAGCAGATTCGCCAGGCCACCCAGCCAGATGAGCAGCCGGTTTGACGAGAAGAAGCAACAGCCAAAGACGCTGTCAAGGTGGCAAAAGATCAAGAGCATGGACTACCAGACAAAGATGGCAACCTTGGTCACAGTGGGCATGTTGATTCAGGTATATACTTGTTGTCACTCACTTCGTCGCGTTGGGAACTCTGACACTGATTCACCATGGGGTAGTTCTTTGTCGTCATGGTCATCTTTCTCATCTCCCGCAAGTTCCACTCCGACTTTGGCATCCCCGGCACCGAAGTGTACGGTTCCACACCAGGTGAGATTGCTATGAAGCAGGGCCGTGGTTGGGAGTGGTGGCCGTCTCTGTTTTGGCAGTTTTTGTGGGCCTGGGTGTTTGCCCCTATCATTCTGTGGCGGTCGCGCAAGATTCGTGATACACACGGCTGGCAGCTGCAGACCATCGCCTGCTGTATTGCAGGGCAAGTAGTTTTCCATAGGTACCTATACTTGCAAAGGTCAACTGCTAACAAGGCGACAGACTTCACGCAGCGCCCATGTGGCTTGTTGCTTTATACGTGCCCGAGATGGCTCCGGTCAACATGTACTTTATTCCACCTCAATGGTAGGCCGTCAGCCCCTGACTAGGTATCCAAGACCCATCACTAACATGACTTTGAAGGATTGCCGTCTCCATCTTCATCATGGAGATCTTCACCGTGTTCGTTCCCTGCTATCAAGTCCACAAGGATGAGGCTCTGGCCAAGGAGACCTGGAGCATCATCAAGAAGTGGGAGACCAAGGCCAAGTTTGGCTCCGACAAGAGCATGTCCACGGCCGAGTCCACTGTTCCCGGCACCCCTCTGTCTCCCACCTCCACCAAGGTCGGTCGCGAGTCCTCGCTCAACTTTGGCGACCCCTGGAAGCAGTCGTCCATGATGGAGAGCGGTGGCGGGGACTTGGCCATCAACTCGATCCCCGATGACCGTATCCTGACCATGGATGCCTTGGTGCATGTTCTCTCCAAGAACCCCGAGCCTCTCCGACAGTTTTCGGCCCGCCGCGACTTTTCTGGTGAAAACATTGCGTTCTTGACTGCTGTTTCGGAGTGGAAGGCGTCGCTGCATCCTGCTTTTACCACGAACCGTTTCGAAGCCCCGGACGAGGTGGTTCGGCAGGCGTACACCAGAGCTCTCAAGATTTACTACGAATTTGTCTCGCCTCAGGATGCCGAGTTCCCCCTCAATCTGGCCTTTGAGCAATCCCGGCAGCTGGGCGGTCTGTTTGACCGTGCCATCCGCGACTTGCTCGGTGACAGCCGCGCCAACGTGGACCCAGTCACCCCTTTCATGTCGGCTGGCGTGCGCGAGTGGCGGATGCCGGAATCGAGGGGATCCGAATCGGGCATCATGGTCTCTGTTCACGTCGAGACAGACAAGATGCCTGCTGTCCCCGGCATTGCGATTGTTCCCAGCTCCGACGGCAAGGGCGAGGAAGAGGGCATCGCCATGTCTGTTTCCACCAACAGCGTGATGAACACATTCCAAGAGGTCTACCAGGGCGACATCCCCGAGCTCTTCAACGCGTCCGTCTTTGACGCGGCCGAGAAGAGCATCAAGGAGCTTGTCTTGACAAACACGTGGCCAAAGTATGTCCGGGAGCGCAGGAACTCGGAGTCGTCGTCAGCGTCGGGGACCTCTTCCAACAACAACACTTCTGACACGGACGGCACGCTCAAGTCCAAGAAGAGTTCGAGTTCGAGTTTGTGGAGGTTTTTTAGCAAGGGGTGATGTTTTTTTTTTGTATTTCTTTTTTGCCACGGGACAGGAAAGGAAGGACGCCGGGGCCAGTCTGTTACCACCCACATTATGCCTTTTTGTCGAGGCAGAATCTTGTTTTGAATTCAGTTTTTCTCGCATAATGTCTGACGATTCAGGGGAGCGAACTATGATTTTACGCAGCGGGTAGCGAGGAGCCTTGATGGTTTTGCGATGGAAATTGAAAAAAAGGGGGCAAATTGCCAGTTAGGGGTGTGTGGGCGGGTGGGTAGGTGAATAGCCTTGTTATACCCGATAGCAAATGTATAATATCTTGTATTCTCCATTGAGCGCTACTCATTTTGGGAGTAGCAGAAACTTGCCTACTCTTCTTTTATCATATTTTATCATATCTTATCTCGAATCGAATGCTGGGGCCCAAATTGCTGCTTTCACCGAGTGAGTGGCCCATTTCCAGCTCAATATGAAAATACCCTAGCCAAACAAAGAAGCTTATTTGAGCCTCACTCGTCCTAGCTATTTTCAGACTGGGGCCTTTATTTCTAACCAGCGCATCGTGGCTTGAAACTCAGCCTACATGCCGACTCACAAACCAACACACTTGGAGCAAGGGTGGTCAAATCAAGATAGGGTTGGGACTGATAGTATCCAAGTTTTTGAATTAACCCATATCCTTCATGGTGCCCTTTGGGTATTCCAAGTCTATCAACCAGACGGGGCTATACCTACCAAAATACAAACTAAACAAATCAACTCCAGACATCGCTTTCCACCTGGGTATATAACATTATCATGTAGCAAGCCGCTTCTAATTCTTCATTGCCCTCCTGACGTCATCGTCTACATCGACGGTAACGCCGGCAGCCCTCTCCAGGGCCGTGACGCCCTTCTCGCCGTTGGAACCATCATCGCTGGTATCGCCGCCGTGCGCAAGCTTGACGGTGTTGTGCTTTCTCTTGTGAATCTTGTCATCGACAAAACGGACGACGGCAATGAGGAGACCGACGGCGAGGACGCAGCAGGCCACAGTGAAGCCGCGACGGTAAAAGGGGGAATCCTCGGAGCGGAAGATTTGCGCGCCATAGATGCCGGCAGTGTTGGCGCCCATGATGACCATGGCCATGGCGAGGGCACGAACTTCGGAGTCCTCGCAGGTAAGCGACATCCACGCGATGTTGAGTGGATGGCTGAAGGTGCCAAAGGTCTGAGTCCACACGACGCCAAAATAGCGCGCTCCTTGAAGGTTGGGGTGCTCGGTGAAGACGCGGTTCAGGACGTAGCCGAACAAGTGGCACGACAGGCCAGCAATGACAGTCTCGCCACGGACATCGCTGTGAGATGGTTAGCACGAAAGGATCAAGGCAATCGACAGAATGAACATGACAGAAACGTACAAATGATCAGAGACCCAAGAGAAAGCCCAAGAGGTGGGAATCTGGAGGAAGAGACCCACGGAGGCCATGGCGTTGGCTTCGAGCTTCTTGTAACCGAAATTAGTGATGATGGTGGGCGAGTATGTGTCAAAGGCACGCTGAGGGCCGTTGTTGCAGAGCGTGATAATGACGTGAGACCAGAGCCGCCAGTTGGAAAAGGCTCTCTTGAAGGCATCAATCTTGATGGACTTCTTCTTCTTGCCCTTGGCCGGCTCATCGAGTAGAACACGGGTCTGGAGGATATGAAGCTCCCTCTTGGTGAAGAGGGAAACACCGGGCAGGAAGGCAGGGCAAGGGTTGCGGAACGAATCCGGAAGGCAGAAACCGAGAACGAAGCCCGAAAGAATGGTGAAGGCGCCCATAAGCGCAAACAACCAAAACCAGCCGGGCTTTCCACCAACATTATCCATGTGCAGAATGCCATAGGCCAACAGTTTGGAAGAAGCCTGCCCGAACTGGTTGCCAAAGTAGAAGAACATGACACGCTTTGCAGTCTCGGCGCGCGTGTACCAGGTCGAGAGCGTCCAGAGACCGCCGGGGATGAAACCAGACTCGGTGATGCCGAGCAGCAGACGGGTAGCAATAAAAGAGCCATAGCTGTTTTGGAAGGCCTGGAAGGTGGAGACGGTGCCGAACAAGAAGAGTTGCAGAGTGAGCCACTTGCCGGGGCCGACGCGGTAGAGAATCATGTTGGATGGGATTTCGAAGAGCACGATGCCGAGAGACAGCATCTGCTGGCCGACGTTGAACTCATTCTGGGTGATGCCGACATCCTTCAAGAAGGTGTTGGTGATGGCGTTGGAGATGTTTCCGCGGTCGAGTTGCAAGCAGAAGAAGCCCAGGGTGAGCAGGGGCATAATAATCAGATCGAGCCTGGGGTGAGGTGAGGTTGTGTTAGCGGTTCGGTAGGTAGGTGGGGCGCAGGGGGATTGGGGAGCATGCAGTAGTGCAAAACTTACTTTCTCTTTGCCCGTACCTCCTCCTCCTTGCTCCAGTCGACACTGAGAACCAGGGCGCTCTCGTCCTCGGTGGGAGGTGGGAACGACCCCGGGTCAACGACAGCCTTCTCATCGACACCCATGATGGATAGCGGGCTGTGTGTATGGGCCCTGTTGGTGGTGGGAAACAGAGAGGAGGGTGATGAGGTGGGAATATCGGGATACCCACACACAAAAGACACACACAACCACTGGTTCTATCTAGATTGGAAGGCAAAGGAGTGCCGATGGGACCTGGCCTTATAACCAGCTCGACCACTACCGCCAAGTAAATCGGATTCTCTTTTGTTCAAGGGGTTTCTTCTCTGCTCGCCAACCCCCTCCCCATGTGTCCGAAGACATCCCACAGGCACCTAGGCGGAAAAGCCCAGAACGACAAGGGCAACAAGAGCGGAGTAGCCGTGTGCAGGATTTCTCTGTCTGCCGTGGCTGCATCTGCGGTGGGCGTCGCTGGTGTGGATGGCGTTGATGGTGAAATGCCCCGCGGTGAGCACGCAATACGCCATTGTGGGCGACTGCGCGGGAAGGCGATGTGATAGGCGGTCGACCATAAAGACTCCAGAGGGGGTCCTCGAGTCTTGGCTCTCCCGCTTCCTCCCCCGATCAAGCCGACGGTAGCGGCCCTTGGCCTGCACTGTTTGCTGCCCATTTTCCGACAAAAAAACCTGGCCGTTATCACCAATTCCACTATTATGTTTTTCTCTTGACGTTCGCTCACGTCCTGAGCCCACCGCTATCTCGGTGCCCAGCCTTTCTGGCCCGGGGATGGCGTCATGACAGCCTCTTATTCGGTCCAGTGGGGGTTGCGACTCAAAGCTGCCAAAAGAGGCGAGCTTTGGCGTGCAACATTGGTTGTCGATGGCCGCCAAGCCGTCGTGGCTGTTGAGGCTTGATGCTCGACCGGGTTCGGAGCGCGGTGCCAGCCAATCCACGCTTCTTGGCCTGTCGTGATCTTGCCAAGACAGCTTGGCTGCAACTACACATGGCTGACTGACTGACTACCTTTGCTCACTACAGACGGACACACAGCTACCTTGCCCATCACCATCTTATGGCACGTTTGCCGTCAGAAATTCCAAATATTGGCTGTCCCTCGCTCTGAATATCTTTGTTTCCCATGTGTTGTGCTATGTGCCCATTCCCGATCGGTCTGACGTGCGAATTGGCAGAACAAAGAAGGTTAGGTAACTAGGGACCAAAGGTAGTCTAGGTTGAGGTTTCATGCCGCAGTCAATATCTTGGGTTTGAATGTTGAGACTCAAACACACTCGGTATTCAAAATCTCACCCCCGTTGGACCCTGAATCTGCTAGTGTTGGTTTCAATTAGAGTAGACTGTGTTTTTTTCGGGACTACCGATCCCTCGGGTCTGTTTGGATGAGATTGGGTCTCGCCTCGCCCACGAGCCGTCCCCAGCATTCAGCTCGTTCAATAATGGTACGTATGAAAATGCAACAGCACCATGCCAGCACCAACGCGTGGGAGCGATGGGACCCTATCAGAACCTCTCGGATGATTGCCCGCTCCTCGGGCTTCTCCTGCGAGAGCCATGCGTCACCTGAGCAGTTCCCTCGACTTAACCGTAGAAGTGGCATCGACATGCGGTGCAGGGCAGCAGAAACTAGCGCAAGTGCACTAGCAAGATCTTGCTCACAACCTTCCTCGCTAAACCTCATCACCCCACAAGATCCTGGTACTTTCGTCGCTAGGGCACGATCAACGGGATGTGCCGCCTTCCTCACCAATCTTTCTCTCGAGAGCATGACCCCCATCCGGAACTTGTAGTGTACGGCACGGTTGAAATAAGGTCGATGGCCCTTGCTTCGGGGTGCACCGACTTGATCTTGGCAAACCCACGTTCTCACTGCCAAGATATCACCTACCCTCCTTTAGGACTGGACGCAAAGAACGGGGGCGACTAAATCATAAAAAGGGCTGAGAGGGCTGACAACCTATACAAACAAGCAAACCCTAGACCTCTGATAGGGGTAATTAGCGGGTAGAGGGAAAGCTTGACATGTTCCGCCAGGTCTTAATTGATGTCTTGGGGGGGATGGGGGCATCGTCCGGCGATATGTTTTCGATACGTACTATTTTCATGGTTCAGAGGTGCTTCTGATGACAGCTGACTTGACAGCAGCCCAGGCCACGCTGCACGTTGTTTGACATGCCTCCCACGTTTCTTCGTCTGTTGATTCCTCGCTGTGTTGGACTTCCGAGAATGGTAATATATCAGCTCGAAAGTTCATGAGATGGGATGGGGGTCCCGGGGATCCTTTCAGGGTATAACTCAGACCGAATCTGGGTGGCTCCATGCATGCACAGGATCTGCCGTTCACAGCTCTTCCCCGTCATTCACCTTGCCTGCAGCTGACTGCCGAGACCGAACCAAGAGCTTGGGGACGGGCGTCTGCGGAGATCTGGATCAACATACCGTACATATGGGGCTCTGGGTCATGGTGCCGGGGGATCCGTCATGCCATTACCACATCAAACAGGATCATGCCGGGTGGCAGTGTGGGGGACAACCTTGTCTGGAAGTTAGAATGCATCTCGTCTACCTAGCCGCCACCGGATGTATGTCTTTCTTCCTGTTGTGTCGTACTACATGGAAAGCGTGTTTCTGTGGCAGATGACTCTTCCTCAGCCGCGTTTCAGGCTTTGAGAATGCCATTGCCACTTTCTGCTTAATATTGGCGGATGAAGAGACAGAGCAAACACGGCTGGACGGTCTCGAGTTGTCTAGATCTTGACAATCCCGATAGCGATTTATGCAGTGGCCATGTCACCTTGATAGCAGACACCTATGATCTTCACAAGCATGTTGTGATTGCGACGGTGCGTTTATGGTTGCTAGGAAACTCTAGAGCGGGCTGTTCGAAGCTCGAACAGATGAACGCCATTATGATCTAGAACTCGGGGGTTCAACAGTCGACTTGTTGTATGATCAAGGTTAAATGCGTAGTCTACTTCTCCCTGTTTGCAGTTGCTCGTTTATGTGCCCCTGAACCCCTGAGCCCCTGCTGTCGATCAAAGGTATCCACTTATGTCAACAAACAACAAAACCGGGGTTGATTATAGGAGACCAGAGTCGTCTTGCTGAGAAGAGCTTACAAACTTGTCTTGGACTTACAGTGCGCTCTGAAGATTCCTCAAGATTCCTTTGGCCTCCTCCCTCGCCTTCTCAACTATCTTGGCCGCCGGGTCAACACTCTTCACTAAACCAACCCCACTCCCAGCATATGTTGCTGTCCTGCCGGTATGTCTTCCCCAGGCTTTATCCCCATCTTCCTTTAGGCTTTGATCATGTTTCTCCTTCAGCTGATCAAAAGAAGTGCTGCCTTCCAGATGTTCCTCCCAAGTCTTGTTTACAATTGTTCTCGGCGCCCATTTCTCCTCTGGCCACCCAAACGTTCCCCTCAGGTGATTGTACAAATGCGTTCTGACTGTGTTCTTGCCGCCGTCCTTGGCCTCCAACACCGCATCTTGGTACCCTTGCTTGATTCTTGCTTCCCTTGAGCACAGAAACCTCGTTCCCATTGCAACTCCTGATGCCCCAAGACACAGGGCCGCAGCCACACCCCTCCCATCTGCAATCCCTCCCGCCGCAATGAGCGGTATATCACTTGCACCCTTTTCCTCCAGTGTATCTTTGATTTCGGGCACCAGCGTCCCCAAACTGGCACCATCGCTCGTCCTCCCATGCCCGCCTGCTTCTTGCCCCTGAATCACCAACACATCCGGCCTCCCCCTTTTCGACCCGACCGCCTCAACCGCCTCGTCCACCGTACCAACCTGCAGCCAAATCTGACTCTTCCCCTTCGTAGCCCCCCGTAGCCCCTCGGCCCACTCATCAACATCCTTTTGCCCATCCTTTGGCGCAAACAGCCAGATCGCCGCCGGGGTGAACTGTCCCACCGCCTCCTTGGCCGAACCGAGATCCCCGTTCCACAGCTGGAAGCCAATACCAACCGGGAGAACAGCCTCGTCCCTGCCGCTGAGCTGGGCGGTGGAGGAGCCGCGCTTTGAAATCAACGAGGCGGCCTCGGCCAGGTCGGTCAAGATGGATTCAGGTTGGATACCGGGGCCGATGAATCCCAAACCTCCGGCCTCGGAGACAGCAAGGGCGAGAGCAGGGCCCGACATGACGCGCATCGGGGCGGAGATGATCAGCGGGAAGGAGGCCCATGGGTAGTGGCTTTTGAACGAGTTGCGGATGCTTGAGACAGCCATCTTGGCGGTGTTGTTTGGTTCTTGCGGGCCGTGAAGCAGAAAGCTCGGGAGCTCACGAACATGAAAAGTTTTCCGACTGGTAGTGACGATGATGGTAGGTGATGGGCGGGGTCTTTGAAGCCGAGCTAGTCCGCGGAGTTCCGGTTATCTTCGGGCGGGCCAGTCAAACACTCGCCGCCGACGGCAATAACGGCTCACCGACGCCTTTGTTTTGACACCTGCAGGCGGTGGTCTTTGGGGATGCCAGTCTGCTACGGTGTAGATGCATAGGGTGCAACCCCTTGTAGTCCACGACTGCGGCAACCGAGGTGGACATAAACTCCCTTGCGTGATTTCATTCGTAATAGACCCTGTATGAATCTGCACGGGCAGCATAGGCTTCACGCAGCAAGAGTATGCTAATCGACAGAATATCAACCGTTGGAAAGAGTGAGGGGATAAGATGCGTAATACAAAATATATGCTCGTAATCATCATGACCGTACCCAACCGTTACCCATGCCCATACCACCCAGCCGTTGTCCAACCCAAAGAAAACACACCGTTAAGCCACAACCGCGACCCCAATCCCAAGCGGAGCCTGGCTCAAAAGGGCATCACTGGCAACATGATGACCTTCGGTAACAGCCTCCACCTCGTCTTCAAAATCGGTCCAGCCCCTTTCGGGACCCCACCGAATTGACAAGCCCCGCGCATATGCAAGCTCCGTCAGGGCACGCATCATGGCGCCCGACTTCTTGACGCTTGACCAGGCGTCAAAGGTCAGACAGTCGATAAAAGGCATTTCATCGAGAACACTGGCGAGAAGGTTGGTGCTGAAGCCTTCGTAATACCCATCGTGACGACGGAAGCCGTTAAAGATGCCATCACTGGGATCGCACTCGACAAAGACGGTCAATTTGCGCACGTTGACGCAATCAGCAAGCCCGAGCGCCGGGTTTACGACCCATCCGCGAGGAGGTTTGCTCCAGCCAGGGCCGAGTCGCAGCTCTAGGGATGTCAAGCAGTTACGCTGGCGCGGTTTTAGGCGCGCAAGGAGGGGCTTCTTCGTCTTGAAGTAGCGGCCCGGATGTGTGGGGAATAGCCGAAAAGTGCGGCTGCCGTAAAACATATGGGTTGCCTCGTAGTAAACGGTCTTGCATGTGCGCATGAGGCCCAGCTTCTTGTGGATGCGCTTGTAATTTGCCGGATCAAGGTCGAGAACACGGTCGACATCGGCAAAGTAATAGCCATAGATGGTGATCCGGAGCTCGGGCGGCAGGTCCAGGAACCGAAACGGCTTCTTTATCTCGGCTTTCTTCTTGACCACAGCCACGGCAGTAGAGTCGCTGGGGCCATCGGAAATGGTCAGCCCGTGCATCTTCTTCAGGACATCATCATCCAAGTCTTGTTCTGCTTCGGAAGCATAGGTCGATGGGTAGGTTGAGCTGACCGGGGTCGCGTTGCTCGAAGGGACCGGCGTGGGACGGGAGGAGGAAGAGGCGAGAGAGGAGGCGATGGCGCGGGCGCGAGGGCCCTTTGCCGTCGGTCGGCGGGCCATGCTGGCCTGCTATACGGTGGTGGTATTTGTGAGGATGGGTATGGCGATGGATTTGGAGTTTTGGAGTAGGGTAAATGTCTAGGCGTGGCTCTCAAAGGCAAAGTAAGACTGGCTGTGCAGTGCCGGGTTAGCAGTGGCAAAGGTTTGCTGAGGGCACCTACGGATGGCGATGAAACCTACTGTCAATTCAGGTTTGTAATAACCGCAGAGGCACGGTCTGGGTGCTTGGGCGGGCGCAAATACAGAACTCAGAGGGTGGTCCCATGGTGAGCACTGGAAAAGTCGACTCGTTGGACCACCCTCTAGAATGCATCCGCGGCGGCCATGGCAGGCAGATGTGACAGAAATGATGCTTTGGCTGGGATGAAGGTGCGAATCATGGAATCGCAGAGGTGGAGAATTGATGGAGAACCGCAGGGACGAAAAGGAGAAGACGGCCGCGATTTAAACAGGCCCGGATCTGAGAACGACGAGGAGAGATGAGGAGAGATGAGGGGAAGAAATGGATGAAATGGTTCAATCTCAAACTTCAGGCACAGCTCGACATATGCAGAAATGCAGACATCCTTTGCCATTCATTGCCAGCACCGCGCAAGCCAGCCGAATCCCATATGGTTCAATGGCATGCGGGGCAGCATCATGTGGGGCACGTGAGAGCGGGACTCTCCGGCGGCCGTTCACCATGACGAAAGACTGGACCCATCGCCTCGAGCTTATCGGCTTATCGGGCGACCCGTCACCGTGCCTTGACAACCAATGGGCACATGCGATTGAGCTGGCAAGTGGCAGATGGCGGGCAGTGGCAGGGATTATGTGGGCTCTTTTTTGACTGCACTGCAACAACGCCAGCCGGGTGAGCAGCAGGAAGGTTTTGAGATTTTTTGGTCGGAGCTTGGAATCTGGGACTCGACTCGACTGATCTGGTGCTGAGCTGGCATTGGGGCGCACTTTGACTTGCAAACCCGTCTTCGCACATCAAACGATATCGCCGACCGTAGCCGAGACAGATAACCCCCTCCCGGCCCCGGAGACAGAAGCAAAATCCGAACAGAAAAAGTCATGATGCTGGCACGAGCTGCTGCGCGCCAGGTCGCCGGTGCGAGAGCTGCGGCTTTTGCGGCGTCGTCCACACTCCCCCGCCAGACACTGCCTGCTGTATGGGCCCGAGGAATGGCCAAGGACAACAAGTCGAGGTTTAACGCTCCAAAACAATCACAATCGCAAAAGACCGATGCCCCACCATCATCATCACCACCACCACCACCATCGTCGGCCGCCGAGACGGAGACCAAGTCAACCACGCCCCAAGAACAGGAACCAGAAGAGCCGATACCCGACCTGTCCAAGCTGCCAGACCTGACACAGGGCATCCCTTCGACTCTGGAGTTCGAAAGGGCCGGTGCTACGGACAAGTCCAACCTCGGAGAGGAAGCAGCTTCGGAGGCCGAAGCTGCGGGTGCGGGAGGTGGTGGCGCTGGCGGGGGCAGCGGTGGGAGAAAGAGGCCAAAGGGAGAACTTCCCGCTTCTGCCTATGTCTCGTCGTCGGAGCGCAAGCGGAAGTGGTGGACCTATTTCGCACTCGCCTCTGCTGGCTTGGGTGCTGTCGGAGGCACTGTGTATCTGGGTAGGGAATGGAGCGAAGAGGAGCTCGCCAAGAACCCCAGCGTTGGCAACGGCTGGAGTCTGGCGCTCTGGTGGAAGCGCGCCGTGTCACGCATGACCGAGACTGTCACATACTATCAGGAGCCGTCCTTTGAGAAGCTGCTCCCCGACCCCGACCCTTCGTTTGAGCGTCCCTACACCCTGTGTATCAGTCTGGAGGATATGCTGATCCACAGCGAATGGACTCGCGAGCATGGATGGCGTGTGGCAAAGAGGCCAGGCGTGGACTACTTTTTGCACTACCTCTCGCAGTACTACGAAATCGTCCTCTTCACCACCGTCCCCTGGGGCACCGGCGAGCCGCTGGTGCGCAAGCTGGATCCCTACCGTTTCATTATGTGGCCCCTCTTCCGTGAAGCCACAAAGTACAAGGATGGCGAGATCATCAAGGTATGACTGCCAGCCCTCCCCCCCATATCTGACATTGATGCGTTAGACTCACACACGTGTCTCCAGGATTTGTCGTACCTCAACCGTGATCTGTCCAAGGTGATCATCATCGACACAGAAGCCAAGCATGTCCGCGCCCAGCCCGAGAACGCCATCATCCTACCCAAGTGGAAGGGCAACCCCAAGGACAAGGACCTGGTCGACCTCGTCCCCTTTCTAGAGTTTATCCACACCATGCAGTACGACGACGTCCGCAAGGTGCTCAAGTCGTTTGAGGGCAAGAACATTCCGGTCGAGTTTGCCCGCCGTGAGGCCCTCGCCCGCGCCGAGCATCAGCGCCGACTGGGTGCCAACAAGGTCAAGGCCTCGGGCGGCGGCATCGGTTGGCTGAGCAGCCACCTCGGCCTCAAGCCCAGCAACATGAGCTTGATGGTGACGGAGGGCGAGGAGAACCCTACCGAGGCGTTTGCCAAGGGCAAGATGCTGCAGGACATTGCGCGCGAGAGAGGCATGCGCAACTACTTGGCGCTGGAGGAGGAGATCCGCAAGAACGGCGAGAAGTGGCTGAAGGAAGAGCAAGAGGCCCAGGAGAAGATGCAAAAGGAGGCCATGAAGAGCATGAAGTCGTCCATGTTTAGCTGGTTTGTTAAGGATGAGGAGACGCCAGCCTCGCCCCCGGCAGATAGCACTTCGGGGTCCAAGACGGCGTAAAGTTTGAAGATTCTACCATGTAACAATAGCTCAACCACTCCTTTTTCTTTTAGTTTTCACGTCCGAGCAGGGGTTTGGGAGAAGGCCTCTCTCGGACATGCATGGTTGGGGCAGCAGTTCGCGCAAGGGTCATGGTAATGCAACAGGGCGGCGAAAAAAGCGACCAGGCTGATTTGTATGTACAATTACGGGCGACAAAGGGGGAAATGTATGTGTATAATCTGTCACTTCACCTTGCTTCACCTCCCCCCTGACGTCCACGCCGCCATGTATGGCACCATCGCCTAGCTTTAGGTGGAACAAGAATTCTTTTTCTTACTTTGGTCTGAACAGCAAGGAGAATATGTGACAAGAGGCTCCGAATGAGGGCCGACCATGGCACGGCACAACGTCCTACCTGCTACGTGAGGTGGAAGAGGGGATGGATCCACGATGGTGACATGCAGGGGTCCATGACAGGCCTCTTGCACCGGCTGAGCAACCTCTCTCAGTGACTTGGCAGATCTCCGATGAGCACAAGCAGTGCCAAACCGCCCAAATGGGGAGGGTGATGTTGCACGTTGATGATGGAGGGGGCGTGGAACAAGGCCCCGGATGTGCGGGAAGGAGGAATTCTCAGTCCAGTCATGATACAAGAGGTTCCACAGCATACTCAACCTTGGTGACAGCCCGGGACGCTATCTCCCCTTTTTTCTGATCAATCCTATACCCCTCCAAGCCCTGTTGGCAGTCAATATCCAAAGCAGCAGCCAAAAAAAGGGACGGTCAATGTGAACAAGCAGGCGGATGTTACGTACCAAGTTAGCCACTAGACAGTCCTCACGAGCTGACAAACTTGGGCAAAGGGGACCACTCCCGTGCCGGTCCAGAAGCGCAATGACCTATCCCAGGGGGACCGCTGCAACCAGTGACGACCACGACTTGTTTTCGTCCCAACGTTGAGGTGACAGAAGTGATGGGTGGTCGATAGCGGCCGGGTCACGGCGTGGTTTGCATCGGTGACGAACCGGACGCTTGCTTGTTTCTTGCTGCCAAGTCGTCATGAGTTGGCGTGGTGTCTTCCTTGACGTGGTTGGCCAGCTTCGTTCAGACAGCAAGACGGGCTCTGGTCGGGGTTGCATGCTCATCGCTGTAGAACTACAGAACTACCTCGTTGTCTTGAGAGGGCGAGAGCGCACTGGGACAGGGACCAGGATCGCGAAACATGAGTATATATTTCCGCCTTCCTCCCCAAGTTGGCTCATCGGAATATCCCATCATCCAACACATACATCTCTGTCACAGTCCAGTCTTTCTCTACCTACCCAGTCCCAGTCAGCTGCCAAAAGTTGTTCTCCGTCGCCAACATGCATATTTCTCGCACCGTGCTCACCACCATTGCCATCGCGGCAACGGGCTCAGCCCTTCCCGCCTCCAGCTGCGGAAACGGTAACTGCCCGCACAACGGTGGTGGTTCTTCCAACTCTCGCGTCTCCAGCGGTGACGACCAGGGTGCCCAGCAAGGTCAGCAGGGCCAGCAGCGCTTCGACAAGACCCGCCAGAACGGTGATGGCGGTCTGTCTACTCGTTCCCACACTCTCGTGTTTGCCGCAGGCAACGGTGCCGAATCTGGAAGCCAGATGGGCGGCAGCGGAAGTGGCAGCGGTAGCACCGGTCTCTACGACAAGTCGGACGACTACCTTGGAAAGAAGGAGTTCGAGCACGAGCGTCTTCAGTATACTACCACTCAAGGCGCCCCCGAGGAACACGAGCAAGGCGTTTCCGGCGGCTCCATCATCCGCTACACCAAGGAGCAGCAGCAGTTCCAGCCCCGCTCCGAGGTCAGTTCCGGGCTTCGCAAGACCAACGATGGCCAGCAGCAGCAGCAGCAGCAGCAAGGACAGGAGTCCGGGCAGCTCATGACCACCCTCGACAAGATCCGGGAGCTTCTCTTTGGTTCCCAGCAGCAGCAGCAGCAACAACAGCAGCAGAACCTTGAACGCCAGCAACAGGGCAAGGACAACTCCCACGTCCGCCGCTCAGAGGTTCAGGGCCAACAACAGCAGGGCTCCATGGGCTCTGGTGTCTCTGGAAATGGTGGCCTTTTCGAGTCGAGCGGCGACTCTCAGAGCGGTCTCGAGCGAGAGAGACAGCGCTTCAGCAGCGGTGCTGTTGAGCAGCCGCTTGTCAACAACCTGAACAGGGACGACGGCCTCACAAAGGGCCAGAACCAGCGAGTTCGCGTGGACGGTGGCCGCGATGGTCAGCAATCCAGCAACGGGCAAGTCCAGTGGTCCGTCGTCAAAGGCGGTGATGGCCAAACAATGAGAGGGCAGGTCGTACCCAAGATTGTCATCTCCGAACACGAACAGGTCCAGCCCCGCGGCCAGGGACAGTCTTCCTCCAAAGGCTCCGGTTCCGGTTCCAGCTCTGAGGGGGACAGCGAGTCCGTCAACTTTGTCCAGCCCGCCCAGATGAAGACATCCATGCAACAGAAGGTTGAGAAGGAGACCTCGTCATCTCTTGGTGGTTCAAATCAGCTCCTCAACAAGGGCGAGAACAACAACCAGGGCCGTCTTTCTGGCCGCGCCGAGCATGATGCGAACAGTCACAGCACCATACCCGATGTTACGGGTGAGAAGCATGATGGCAGTGATGAGAGCGCCGAGGAGGAAGATGAGGACCAAAAGGCCGAGAAGGTTCTTGGCTCTTCCGACCAGGGAAAGCAATGGGGACAGACTGAGGATGCGCTCAAGAAGTGCCTCTACGTCGCCGGTCAAAAGGGTGACATCAGCATGTAAGTTCAAGTGGTTCCAAACGAAAACAGAAAAAGCTGACCAGGAACAGGCTCCGGGACTGCTTCAACAACGACGCCGGCAAGATGCAAGACCCCCTCCAGGGTCAGCAGGGTCAGCAGGGGCAGCAGCAGCAGCGCTTTTATTCCAGCAGCACCGGCCAGTCTCAAGGCCAACTCCAAGGCGGCAAGGTCCAGGCCTAAGCTTGAGGACGATGTTCAACACCAATCAACAAAAGCAGGGAGGAAAAAGCACTTAATGAAGGCGGACGGGACTGGGTTAGATCAGTGATGGGACTTTGAGACTTGGGTCCTTTTTGCATTGCTCTTTTTTTGTCTTGACAGCAGCTTGGATATCTGGGCGGCCACTCGTTTAGTGATCTCTTTTGTCAGATTGCATTGCATTTGCTTTGAGTTTGTGTGTTTTTGTGATGTTCTTGTACTGTCGAGTTGAGCTGGGCCACACAGACAAGAACTTCTTAGCTCGATGGTAGAAGAAATAGAACTGTCATTCACTATTTTGGGTTGCTTGCTGTGTGTGTGTGTTTGTGTGCTGACATGGAACATGCCAAGGAAAAGGAGCTGGAAAAGGAAAAGGGGCCCCCTATTTTCCGGGTGGACCCTAACCCTCGCCTCCAGCCAACCAACCAGCGCCGCGTCTGATCTGCCGCTGACATGCCGTGCCACGACTTGACGTTGCACGCGCTCGCTGACAGCCCGGCCCTCGCCACTTTCGGGGGGTCCATCTTTTTTTTTGGGGACGAGTTCATTGTTCCAATCGAACCTGATCTACCTCCTACCTTAGTTTTGGCGACGACAACAACGATTTCTATTTCCTCATTCTTTTTTTCTTCTTCTTCTCTTCGCTCCTTTCTGCTTTTTGTGTAATTTGTAATTCTCAAAAGAAAATGTCATGACGCGATCCTGCAGCTTCCCAAAGCCGACGGCGATTCTTCGCCATGTCCTGCGCGTCCTCATTCCTGTCTCCATCGCCCTGACGATTTATCTTTACCTCTACCCAGTCTTCGGCACCTGCGCATTTCCGCTACCGCCTTCTTCTTCGTCGGAACCACTGTCACCTTTTCTTGAAACCGCCAAAGCCCACTGGCCCCCCTCTTTTCTCGCCAATGCGACGGCCTTGGTGACAAACTCGAGCGTCGAGGAGCCTCCCTCCCCCGCGCTCCCGTCGAAGAAAGCCCCCTTCCGCCTCTTGACCCTCGGCGATCCGCAGTTGGAAGGCTCCACCTCGATTCCGATCGAATACCTCGGTGTTTTCCCCCATGCGAAATCTCTTGTTCGCAACTTCAAGCTGTCGCGACACGGGGTCAAGCAAGCGCTCCACGACGTCGTCGATATTCTGCTCGAGGACACCTTTAACTTTCTCGAGTCGGTCCGCAAGATCATCGACTTGTTCGGCAACGATTTCTACCTCGCCCACATCTATCGGTCTGTACACTGGTGGACCCGCCCGACACACGTAACGGTCTTGGGGGATCTTGTCGGGAGCCAATGGCTCAACGAGGCCGAGTTTACCAAGCGCGCGAGCCGATACTGGAACCGCGTCTTTCGCGGCGCAGAGAAGGTCCCCGATGGTCTACAGGCGTATCCGGCCGAGGAGTACGACCTGACCGGGTACCTCTCCCGCTTTGACAACGACACCACCTGGGCCAGGCGCATCATCAACGTTGCGGGCAACCACGACATTGGCTACGCGGGAGATATCACCACCAACCTGACGGCGCGTTTCGAAAAGGCGTTTGGAAAGATCAACTACGAACTGCGGTTTGAGCTGCCGCTGCCGGAAGGGTTCGACAGCAAGGCTTTATATGACCCCGACACCAACACCGAGTCCACCAGGTTGGTTCCCGAGCTGAGGCTGGTGGTGCTCAACGACATGAACCTCGACACCCCGGCGCTTTCCACTCAGCTGCAAGACGATACTTATACTTTTATCAACAATGTCATCAACACCGCCGCGGCGGTCGAGTTTGAGGGGCACTACACTGTCATCTTGACCCACATTCCGCTGTACAAACCAACCGGTGTATGCGTCGACCAGCCCTTTTTCGAATTTCACTCTCACGATGGCACCCTGAAAGAGCAAAACCAGCTTAGTGTGGCCGCGTCCAAGGGGTTCTTGGAGGGTATCCTGGGCATGTCTAGCTCTTCCAGCGCGCCAGGCGGAGGCAAGGGCAGAAGAGGCATCATCCTCAACGGGCACGACCATGCCGGGTGTGACACGTATCATTTCGTGAACCAGACGGCCGAGGGTGGAGAAGTGGAGTGGCAGGTAAAGAGGTGGAGGCAGGCGGTGAGGGAGAAGACTGTGGGTAAAGAAACCGAGGGAGTTCCGGGCGTCAGAGAGATCACGGTTAGGAGCATGATGGGAGACTTTGGCGGAAACGCAGGCTTGTTGAGCGTTTGGTTTGACGAAGAGACGTGGCAGTGGAAGGCGGAATACGACACGTGCCCGCTGGGGACGCAGCATCTGTGGTGGCTGGTGCATATTCTGGATCTGATCGCTGCTGTTGGGGTGGTGGTGTATGTTGTCTGCGGGGTGTTGAAGGTGGTGGGGCTGGATGTTGACCGTCTGTTTTGGGGATCGAACAAAACAGGAGGAACCACCAACAAAAAGGGGAGCTCCGGCCCAGCAGAGAAAGTGACGGCGGCGACCACGTCAACGGGAAAGGCCCAAGCACAGCGAAAGTCTGGCTAGGGTGGATGAGGCTGCCTGTGTGAGCGGCGTGTGTGTTGATATTGTATATCTACCTGGCGTTGTGCATAGACAGTTGGAGATGGCCCTTTGGATTGGCATCCTCTTGGTGTACGGATATGTGTACACTATATTGAACTCATTTCTGGTCCAAACGTTTCACGCCCCAACACACTTGGCTTCATGCATTATCTCTCGGCTCCAGCGCGACGGTATCATTTCGTGTCAAAGCAACAACCCCATTGACTTTGGAACCCCCACCGAGAACTCCGGGCCCTGTTCCTATAGGAGCGCATGGCCCTATTTGACCCAAACCAACGCCGGCGTCGCAGACTTTCAAAACTAGTCCGCTTGGCTAATTTGTTGCCGGATGGCAATGCCGCGTCGGGTTTCTACTGGCAGGGAGTCTCTACATACATACAGTATTGTCGTGCTGACAGAAGGGGGTGTTGTCAACGACTACCATAACGGCATGTGATAAGGTCCATCGCAGAGCATAGGCCATCCCAACCCTTGGTGGAAACTCCACACTGCCGCGCAAGAATTAATCCTCGCTGCCATGCTCAAGGGCAGGGGATGCTGGCGTGCAGTGTACCCCACAGGGAACGAAGGCGCGGGTCAGGCTCTTGAAAAGTTTAAATTGGCCACGTACAAGAGGGTGAACAGCTTGCCGGATTACCACAGGAGGAAAAGGAATCGCCGAGCAAATGCGGAATTCGGAGATCGGGCGAGGTCCCTTGTTGGTCGGTGCCCTGTGATCGACCGCTTTCGGTTGAGCTTCCCAGGTGTCTGCAGGTTTGTCACTGCCGTGTGCCGAACATGGTGTCCAGGTTTACGAACCTTTATTACGGAGTACCTACACTACCTGTGTATGTACAGTCATGGTGGCTCGGACGCCCGCTGGCCGTTGCCGTCCCGCCTCGGACGGGAAGAGCCAGCCGTTTTCATGCCGTTTTTTTTTTCGAGTGGAAGAGAAGAAGAGCGAGCTTGGGCCCCTCCCTTTTTTCTCATGAACTTCTGATTGTTGACTTTTCAGGATTGCCCTGCCTCGGAGCACTGTTGATCGATCTCTTTGTGCTCCACTGCAAAGATCCTCGCTCACGGGCCACAACAAACTCGCTTGGGAACTAGCGAGGAGAAAAGAAAGAAAAGCAAAGCCTGCCAACAGACAGACGACCCAGAAAAAAAGGGAAAAAAGGGTGAGAGAGTGGCTTCTTCAGGTGGAACTCTACGTATAGGATGGCGACTAAGGAGCACTAGGGAGCCGGGGACTTGCACGCGGGGAAGCCTGCTGTTAGCAGTGTAACCCAAGGGTAGCATTCAGTACTAGGCTACTGAGATCAAAATGTCAAGCACGTCAATGCTCTTGCGGGCATACATACAAATGTTTCCCGGCATAGAAATACGTACAGGCGCAACTGCTGCTGCCAATTCACCACGAAAAGGTCAGCAGAGGAGCCGAATCAAGGACGGACGCTGGCTGGCCCATAAAAGATGCGATTCGTAGAATGGCATCATGTTGAAGAATAAGAAATTATGGGACCCGTTTTGCTCTCTCTATCCTGCCCTTTTGCTCGTAGCTTGTTGTCAGCAGCATCCCAAACTACACTATTGGCAAAGGGGCCAAGGATCCATCACAAGAGAAGCGAATCAATGGTAGAGACCCAGCGTGAGAACCCTGTAGGCAGGTGCCCCTTGATGTCGACGTCTTGCGAGCTTCGAGGGCCATGCTGGTTCGGAGGAAGCAAAAACCCAAACAACATCCACAGCCCTTTCCCTTTTGGGCAAGCCAGCCCTCTCCACCACAACCTGCACGCAACACAATTTCCCTGTTCTTCAAGGTTTATTTATCAACCCACTTTCTAGACTCTGGGTCTGGTGCCAGAGGATCGGAACCCCCCTTGCTCATCTTGTTCGTGGGACAAGGGCCACCCCTCAATGAAGCGTTCGATAAGGAAGGGAAGCACGGCAGCATGTGTGTTTCCATGGTATAGGCCTCTCAATTTTTCCACGGCTGTTGAGTGGGCGTTTCCCGATGCTTTCCCGGGAAGTTGAATGTTGATATTCACTATAACAGTTCCAGCTGCCCTCCGACTGGTCCCCTGATCTCTCCCCGGCGTTCTTGACTTCAGTGTAGGCAGATCTTTATTTATTCGCTTCACAGGTCGATCCAGTCGCCCAACCGTTGGCAGTTGGGGTTGTGTTCTTCCACACATTCGTTACCTTCGTTTCGTTGCGGGTTGAGGTAGCTGTACGTTGACGCCGTTGCCTGGTAGTCAACCCCTACTTTTCATCACCAAGCATTCCGGCCAGTCTCGGATCGACAGTTCCTTTCGGTACACACCCTGCCTAGCAGATCGCCATACCGTCAACGGCTATTGTCCAGGCAGTAAAACCAAAACAACACATACGATGGCCGACGCCAACGGCGTCCCCCTCACCACGCAGGAGGACGGCACCAAACCGGACCAGTTCGCCACCCCGGTCGCCCTCACCCCCGAGCAGCTCGCCGCCCTTCCTCATGATAATGCCGGTCCCAAGCTCGTGGCCTGCGTCTGGACCCTCACCTCGGTTGCCGGCGCGTTCCTGTGTCTGAGACTCTACTGCCGCATGCTCAAGAGGCAGAGTCTGTGGTGGGATGACTACTTTCTGATTGGAGCTCTCGTAAGTCTCCCAACTCTCTCCACTTTCGGATGCCAGGGTCTTGTCAGTGGTCACCCTTTCTGGTATCTTCTAACTCAAAAGTCAAGCTGTGCATCGCTGCCGAATCTTCCCTCATGACCTACATGACCACACTGGGCTACGGCAAACACATTTGGGACTTCCCCATGGAGAACATGGTTCATCTTTTGCTTCCCATGAACGTTTCTGGCACCCTCTCCGTCACGGCCGCCGTTTGGTCCAAGACCTCCTTCGGCATCACCCTGCTTCACCTCACCGACGGCTGGATCAAGAAAGTCACCTGGTTCTGCATCATCAGCATGAACATCGCCATGGGTCTGTCTGCCCTGTTCCCCTGGGTCTCTTGCACGCCCATCCACAAGGTTTGGGACATGTTCGCCGAGGGCACATGCTGGGCACCGCACATTCTGGTTCACTACAACATCTTTTCGGGCTCCTATTCGGCCCTCATGGACCTGACGCTCGCCATGCTGCCGTGGAAGTTCCTCTGGGGCCTTCAGATGAAGACCAGCGAGAAGGTTGGTGTAGGCATCGCCATGAGCATGGGTATTTTCGCTGGTATCACGGCTGTCATCAAGACCAGCATGGTCAATGTCATGTTGTCCGATGATTTTGGTACGCTCCCCGTGTTTCTTTGAAAAGTAAAGACTCTTGCTGACTGACGTCTGGTGGGAAAACAGCCGACGCGATCGACCTGTGGATTTGGAGCAACGCCGAGGTTTCGGCATCCATCATCGCCGCATCCATCCCCATGCTTCGTGTGCTCGTTCGTGACGCCAAGAGTTCGAGACAATATCACAGCGGCTATGTCAAGGAGACGGGCATGAGCGGCAACCGCAGCAGAATGGTCACCATCTCCAGCCGACCCGCCCCCACCGGCAGCGATCTCGAGCTTCACCGACTGGGTGATGACGACCAGAGTGACCGCGGGATCCTGGTGCAAAACGGAGAGAAGGTGAAGCCGTGCAAGACGGGCATCGCTCAGGTCACCGAATTCACTGTCAAGTACGATGATGAAAAGTCGTCCCAGAAGGTGTAACGTACTAACCACTCCCCCCCTTTTCTTTTGTACCGGGAATGAAACGACGGCCAATGTTGAGGGGTAATGTCATGTTTTCCAGGGGAGTATTCGGTAGGGGGTTTGGTGCGATTTGCCAACGAAACATCCAATCAAACAAGATCAAATCTTCAACATCTCAGTTCAGTTCTGTAATACTGGTTCAAACAAATATGGACCCCTTTTTTTCTCTTCTTCAACCTTGGTGTCATGTGTCTCGGTGAATGTCAAGCTTGAATATTATCTCTGGATGGAAGCACAAGACGGGTAAATGGGAATTGCAACATCCCCACGCACGTGTGGTTTGAATCTTGTTCCCGATCAAGCCTTTGATTTACATGACAAGACCTCTAGAGTGCCTTGTTTGCCCGGCACTGTTGACGCCGCCCCAATATGGCTAATACGGATCAACACATCAACAACGTGCCTCTACCCCACAAGAACCAAGCATCCGGATGACGGGATGTACGGGTTCGGGGATTAATGCCACGAGGTTGAGGTACCCCGGATTTCTTGGCGGTCTTATATCAGGCCTCCTTCGAAGCCTAGGCAGGTAACAGAGAGGTCTTGAGGATGACAGGCCACGCGATATCCCAACGTCTGTGAGTGTTGGTTTTAATAGGTAGTACGATGCGTTCCTCCATCCTCATGACCGTGGCCACGGCCGCCGTTCTCTCAGCTGCTGCACCCACGTCAACAGAAACTGATCAAGAGATCGCCCCTCGTCAAGTCCAATGTGCCCCTCTGCCATCCCCCTTTCCGACCTGGCAGCAACTGCCGCTCCAGTCCTCGCTCCCGGACCCCTTTTTACCCCTAAAGTACACCACCACCGACAACGCCGCCGGTTCCTCGTCATTTGCCCGCGATGTCATGACCGGCGCCGGCCCCAACCGCATCAAGTCCCGCGCTGAATGGTACCAATGCCGCCAGCCAGAAATCCTCCAGCTCCTCCAGGAATACCAATTCGGGTACTACCCCGACCCAACCCAGGAGAAGGTCGAGGCCACCCGCTCCGGGAACACGCTCCAAATCACCGTCACCGGTCCCCAGAACAAGCGCGGTTCTTTCCGGGCCACCATCCAGCTGCCCTCTGGGGCCAGCAGTTCCCGCCCGGCACCGGTCGTGATCAACATTGGTGGTATGCAAAACCAGCCCTACCTCCAAGCCGGCATCGCAGTCGCACAGTTTGACTACACCAGCGTGGCCCCCGACAGCAACTCCAAGACGGGGGCGTTCTGGAGCATCTACAACGGCCGCGACATTGGCGTTTTGACCGCCTGGGCATGGGGCTTCCACCGCACCCTCGACGCGATCCAGCTCACCGTGCCGGAGATCGACCCCTACCGCGTCGGCGTGACGGGATGCTCCCGTCTTGGAAAGGCGGCCCTGGCCGCGGGGCTGTTTGACAAGCGGATCACTGTCACCATGCCCATGTCCTCCGGGGTACAAGGCCTGGGACCGTACCGGTACTTTACGCTTTCCGGGCAAGGGGAGAACCTAGAAAACAGCAAGCAGGGTGCGGGATGGTGGTCGAATTCAAAGCTGGGGGGCTTCGTGAACCACCACGAGAACCTGCCTTTTGATGCGCACACCATTGCGGCTGCCATCGCTCCCCGAGCCTTGATTATGGACCAGGGAACGGGTGACCAGTTTGTGAATAGCAAGGGGACGGCGACGGTGATTTTCCCGGCGGCCAAGGTTGTGTATGACTGGCTTGGGGCGGGCGACAAGATTGGGATCAATGTCAGGAGCGGCGGGCATTGCGACATGAGCGGATTGTAAGTTTCCTGCCTTCTTGAACAACCCCTGTCAGAGGAGGAACCAAAAGCTAAATGAAAAACAGCAACGGAATTCTTCCCTTTGTGCAAAAGATCTTTTTCAACACCACCACTACCAGAAACTTTCACAGCCTGGGCACCTACAACACCCCGCTTGCTACATCCTATCCTTGGGCGACTGCCGTTCCGCAGGCGTAAGCTAGGTAGTTGGGAAGATGGGAGACTTTGGAAGGGGTTGAAGAGTTTTGGGTTAGCATCAAGAAAGCTGCAGCAGCGTGGTCCCTTTGTGTACATACATGGAACGTCCGGTTTGTGGCAAAGTCGATCATCTCATTATATGCAAAAAAGCAAGGTAACATCAAGTGGTATACGCTTCTTCCAAATCATTACACCCATTTAAAATCATACCCGTCCGTAAACGCAAGAAGCAGTCATGTACGGCCTTCTCGGCCTGCTCGGCACTTTAGCACGAGTTGAGTGGGCAGGCAATCTGTGTGCCCTTGACCGCTCCGTCAACACCAGCCAGAGTGAGAACAGCACCGACAACACCACCGAGACCCTCGCCGGCAATGAAACCTGTTGGAAGAAGACGGTCAGTTCCCATGTCATGACGCAGCAAAAGATGGCAAACCACTTACCAGCTGCCACGGCATAGCCGTAAATGTCCCAGGTGCGCATGTTGTACTTCCTCCACAGCGCAGCGATGATGGCACCGAGCAACGCGGCGTTGGCAAACACAGGAGCAGGAATGACCCACGAGAGTGCGATGGCACCCCAGTTGGGCAGCCACTTGCGGAACTTTTCACGCTCGCCCACCAAGTAAAAGTGACGGAAGACGACCTGCGCAACAGACAGGATGCCCATGGCAATAGCAAACATGCCGCTGCTAAAGGGAATCTTGACGTTGGGGTCGGTCACAGCCTGGGCCACGGCAGCCCAGGCGGACACGGAGGGGACGTCGAAAGCGCAGTTCTCACCAGGGCCCTCGCCCTTCCAGATGCACGGGTAGGCCGATGTGAAGAGGACAAATAGACCTGGTGCGAGCCACACAGAGATGAAACTGCCAATGCATTGTCCAATCCACTGCTTGATTGGTGAGGTGCCGATCAAAAAACCGGTTCTGAAATCGCCGACAAGGGCAGCAGCCACATCGGCACCGCCAGAGGCGATACCGCCGGCAACCAGGTTGAGCTTCTGAGCATGCTGAATGGAAAAACCACCGCCGGAAGTAGCAGCACCAAAGACGAGCTGCGAGGCCTTGGCGGCGGCCGTCAAGGGAGTCGTGTCGGTGACGGCGCCGATCTGGATGGCAAGGAACGAAAAGAGGAAGGCAAGCAGGATGGCCAGGAGGGTGAGGCCGGGGTTCATCTCCCACTGGAAGTGGAAGATGATCATGGAGATGACGACCGTCACGAGAAGGCCGACGATCCACATCCAGTTCTTGACCTGCTGCTCGGGCGGGAAAGGATCCTGGACCATGTTCTCGCTCCTGACCTTGGGGGAGCCGTGCTTGGCGAAAAAGTTGCTAGACTTGCCGCGCTTGACCAACATGCTGTTGATGCCGCCGCATCCCTGGTTCCAGATGGTGCTGACACCGCTCCCGATGACCTTGTACTGGACAAAAAGCTCCGCCATGGATGAGCACACCATAACCATGACGCCAGGCCAGAGGAGCCAGTATCGAGGAGAGGGCGTGACCGAACCGAGGTTTCTGAGGGAAGCAAAGCTGTAGTAAGAATCCCACTGGGGATCCTCTGACAGCTGGATACCAATGCATTCGCCATAGTGCACGAGCAGGGGGCCGATGAGACCCCAGGCGATGACGGCACCGGCAAACATGGAAATGGCGGGATTGAGACCGATCAGGATACCGGAACCAATAAAGGCCGGAGTCCATTCAAAGTACCACCCCCAGGACTCGATGTTGAGCGCCCAGCTGGTGTAGCCGCTCCAGATGTGAATCCACGTGAAGAAGTGCCAGTCGTAGAGAATGCCAATGGCATAGTACGAAACAACACGATGGATCAGAGCTCCCACGAAGCAGATCATGAGGCACTTGAGCTTCTTCATGGCATCAATGCTGCCTGCAGCGCCGGCGTGCATGGCGCGGATGGTAAGGGCGACGGCGGTTGGCGTGGGAAACATGAGCTTGAGCTCACGGGCGACCTGGACAATGAAGAACTTGCGGAGAGGTGTGACGTAAAAGAGTCCCACGAAGGAGCAAACCAGGGTGATGGTGAAGATAGCCCCGATATCATCCATGGGCGAGTGGCCCTCGGGCATCACGCCGAGACGATACATGGCGGGAATGGCAGCCACAAAGATACCACCGGTGCCACCGGCGCCTGTCGCGACAGCTTGGACGATGGAGTTTTCCTGCGGACCGAAAAAACCACCAATAATGGGGATCTGACCACCCGACTTTTCCATAAACTTGAGGATACCATAACCGAAAATGGCGCCAAACATGTTGGCGCTGAAGGTGAAACCAGTCTTGAGACCTGTACATGATGGTCAGCAAGCCAGGTCTGGGAACAAGACAAACAGGTAAACTCACCGAGGTACAAGTTGGAGGCAGCGACGAGAGAGCCCAGAATGCAGCCAACAACGATGGCTCTGATGGTAAGGGGATTCTCCTCGTAGGGAATATCGGCCTCCATCTTCAGCGGTTGCCATAGGTCCTCCTCCTCCTCCTCCTCGACGCCGTCGGATCCATGGTCCTTCTCCGAGTTCCCAATCGTCATTTCCGTCTTGAGCTCGTTGGGACCTTCGATCGGCGGCTGGCCTTCCGAGAATGGGCGGATGGTGCCCGAGGCCGTGCTGGTCTCGAGCGCCCTCTTCTCCTCGTCAGCCATGACGGTGGTGTTGGTGTCTGCTGTCGAGAAGGTTTCCACAATACACGACTGCCAGGGAGAATATTCCGGCCGCAACTGTGGAAAAGGTCAGGAAATGCAAGGGAGAGAAAGCCCACGGAACCGCTTGGGGGTCGGGCAGCTGGGTATTTAATTATTGTGTTACGTCCCAATGGAACTCGACCCCGAGCAAGCTTGATCGGCACGGTACACGGTACCTACGTGAGGTATGTCTATCATCCGCGAGGATGGTATTATTGGACATGCGATGGCATGGGAGCTGTTCGAGGCGGGGTCTGAACCAAAAACAGAATGTGCTTTGATCGTGTCGGTGGTTTATCTTGGAACTGGCTTCGGGAGGAGGTTCGTGTCGTTCCACCCTAACCATTGCCACAAGGGGCAACCGCCCAGCTCGATTCGCAAGCCATCCCAGAGATAAGCAGCAGAGGCGCTGATGAAACGGTCTGCCGGACGCATATTGGAAGTTGGGGAAGCTCTTGAGGGCAGCCAACCGCAGCTGTTGAACAGATCAACCCATCTATGCACGGCAATGTAACAGCCCGCCCAGTCGGCCGTCAGTTGATTCGCCGGAACAAATGCGATGCCCATAATAGGCAGGTCGGTAGCCACTGGGGTTGAGGGGGGAGAAGACATGATATTAAAAACTCGCTTGTCAAGTCTTGAAGGTGCAAGCTGTGTGGCAGCAGACGGCGCAAAGAATTCTCCGCCGATCTGGCAAGTGTCATCCCTTGGGGCTTTAGCCTGTTCCCTCGCTGCCTCTCGCCCGTCTGGGCAGCTGTATATAGGCATGTGTCTGGCGTCTGGGCACCGTGGGTGCAGCCGGCTGTCTCACCGAAGAATGTTTCTCCTCAACTGAGATAACACTGGCGGGGGTGAGGTGTTGATATCTCTGCCATTGACAGAGGCCGTTATCGCTGCCGGGTTGACACTCGATGGCTGCTCTCATTGGTTCTTGTCGTCTGGTTCTTCAGGGGGAAGGGTTTGCGTAAGAAGCTTGGCCATTGCTTCAGTCTGCGACTGCCGCCATGCCGAGAACAGAAGGAAGCTTGGCCGGCTCATCAATGAGCTTGTCCTGCCCCGCTCCACGTGTAACGCTCGGCCGGTCCCATGTTTCATTGGCCGCTCAAAGCCAAACGCCATTGAATCGGATCAGACTTCTGGAATCGGCTTGGCGTTGTAGTATTCATCACGTTGAGATTTGGCAAAAGAAAAGCAAGAGGGTCGGGTTGTCAGAGACACTCGAGTATTCATATCGCTGCTGGTCTTCACCATCTCTTGCTCCATCACGGTTGACAGGGTTCCAACTACTGCAGGGCCCTTTTGCCATCTGCGATTGAGCTGTGCCACACAAGGGTCCGTCGATTGGGAATCACCACGTGAGAGCGGGGAAAGAGCTTTCTTTCTCTTCTCAGTCCTACTGAACACGCTCGGCGGGGAGCACGTAGGTACACCTATACTTCCAGGCTCACAGTAAAGAACCTGGAAAGAGAGATTCTGGACACTGTGTTGTGGGGGTGGAGAATGGGCTGCGGGAGCTAACATGGAACCCTGGCAAACGGTGTGAGATGCGGGTCACGACATACTGGCCTATGATGTGAGGCGATTTGTCCGAAACAAGAAGGTCGCTTGCCTGCTCCTACTGTGCCACCATCTGCATCCTGACCTTTGGGAGCTCCATTGGCAGACAAGAGCGACATTCGCTATTCGGCATCATCAAGGTATGGAGGTGGCCTTACAGGATGGAGGAAACATCATGATATCGGTCTTGCCCTGACCTTCCCAAAGGGCGACTGCTCGGCGGCAATCAGGTCATGTAAAGTGGGAAATGACACCTTAAAAACACATGACAGCCTCGACCATGGCCGCGGCACGCCGAAGCCGGACCAGTATCGGTTGGACACATGGAAGGCCTGGCCAATCCATGCACACGACTCATTGAGGAATTTTCGGTTTTTTTTAGTACAACACAGAATATCGCTCAAGTCATTGTCAGAGGGGACATGAAGTTCTACCGTACCTACCCGAGGATTTTCGCTGCCACTCACACCACTCGCTGGACACCATAATAACGGCTCTCTCAAACGCTCAGATGTCTTCGAAGGCTTGTCGCTCGTTTATTCACTCATTATTCCCCCCCCTAAACGAACAAGGGGGTAAAAAGCATGGCCTTGCTGGTACCTCGGGTTCATGAGCAGGAAACATGTTTCTTGTGAAACCTCATGTGCTTCTGTTTGTGTAAGCTCGTGATGTCTTCTGGCTTCAACTTGACTCTCTATCATTACTGCCTACGAGCAGCACACAAACACCCTAAAAGACACCAGGCTGCGACCCAGATTTACCTTGACATTGCCCCCTTGGGTCGGGTGCCTTGCGAAGATGATCGTCGTCATTAGAGTTTTGGAACGTACCTGCAGGGTCGCTTTGCAGCAACCTCGGCCGTGACTGCACGGTCCCAAGCACTCAACCTTATATATCTGGATATGCACCCGGACAGGGCAGCGGCAAGCTGGGACGCCTATAGCATCGCATTGTATACATACCCGAGATCCCGTCCGGTTACCCATTCCGGGGACCAACTTCCTGGCAACGGCAGTAGACCTGCTGGCCTCGTCTGAGCTCCCTAAGGTATTTTCACTGAAAGTGTCTGTGCCATGCGTCTCAAACTGCCCAAAAATAAGACAAGTTCAATCAAGATGATACGCTTGGTCAAAAAGATTATGGCCACGTGGATGGGCCCCAGCCTAGCCAGAGTGTTTGTCCTCGCGGGGTGGATTGGAGGACGGCGTAACACGAAGGCTATGAGTGTCGGATGGATGTTAGAACGAGATGGCTCCCTTGCTATTGCACCAGTTTCTAGTGCTTCCATTATAGCTCGAGTGGCTTCATACCAGATCATGTTCCTTCAATCCTGAACACGAAAAGGTCCGACTTGCCCCCGAATCGAGGCTCGGTGTAGTTTCCCTGACCGTCACAGGAGCCATCGTGTACGACAACCTGAATCTGAAAACGAAGCCGACCCGGACACGACAGCAGGTGCAACTCGCTCAAGGCGCACTGCTTTGCTGGAAGCGGACGTGAGCTGTCCCGGCCGCAAGAGCCATCGCCGGGGGGGTGAGCCGGGGAGGTGCACGAGTGGATGCGCTCTTTCCTTTTCTATTTTATGGGTTCCGTGGGCAGAAATTGTCCCTGCTTGTCTGGAAACTCTCCTCACCTCTCGCTCTCAGTACCCAACCTCATCAAGTCGGTTGGTCGCCCGGCATGGCGATCATCAAGTCTCTCGTTCTCGCAGGTCTCTTGACTGCTTCCACAGCATTACCACCGGCTGCCGTCGGCAACACAGTCCAAAAGGGCACGACATCGCTGACACAGGTGCACAACCCCAAGTTCGTACGCAATGGCCCGCTCGAACTTGCAAGAACGTTGCGGAAATACGGCGCGCCCATCCCGCACGATCTCAGGGCAGCGGTCAAACAGGCTCGGAAGTCAAGAAATCAAAAGCGTGCCGCAAACGAGGGGGTAGATGATGGCGACGGCAATGACAATGACAGAGGCAGCGTCCAAAACACTCCCAAGTCATACGATGTCGAGTATCTGATGCCCGTTTCCATTGGCACACCATCTCAGCAGCTGAACCTCGACCTTGACACAGGGTCCAGCGACCTCTGGGTCTTTAGCACACTGCTCAAGGAGAGCATGGTAAACGGCCAGACTCTCTATGACCCAAACGCGAGTACCACGGCGGACAAGATGGAGGGGTACACGTGGAAGATCACGTACGGGGATCAGAGCTACTCGAGCGGAGACGTTTACATCGACACTGTCACGATTGGTGACTTGACAGTGTCGACACAGGCTGTGGAAGCAGCCAAGGAGGTCTCGGAAGAATTCACAGCCGACTCGGACAATGACGGCCTGGTGGGCCTTGGCTTTGGCATCATCAACACGGCCAAGCCCTACAAGCAAAAGACGTTTTTTGAAAAGGCCATGCCCGGGCTTGACTCGCCCGTCTTTACGGCTGATCTCAAGGCTGGAGCCCGTAAGCCGCCCCTGCAAGCGAACATGCTGCGCCTTGCTAACCTGTTGCATAGCCGGCCGCTACAACTTTGGGTACATTGACGACGGTGCCTACTCGGGGAACATCACGTATGTTCCAGTTAATAGCACCGATGGCTTCTGGCGGTGGGTGTCGCCCGGGTTCCAAGTCGGCTCGACAGGCAGCTTCAACAGTACACGCATTCACGGCATTGCGGACACGGGTACTACCCTGCTCCTTTTGCCTGACGGCGTATGTGAAGCCTTTTATAGCCAGATCGCCAGCGCCGAGTACGAGCCGTCTCAGGGCGGATACACTTTTGAGTGTGACGATTCGACGATTCCCGACTTTTACTTTGGGACTGGTAATGGCCAGATGATCAGGATTCCTGGCAGCTACCTGTCGTACTCCAAAACCGACACTGGCAGCTCGAGATGCTTTGGGGGGATGCAAAGCGACAGCGGCGTTGGCTTTACCATCTGGGGTGATATTGCCCTCAAAGCAGCATTTGTCGTGTTTGACCAAGGGAATGAGCAGCTGGGGTGGGCCGAGAAGACTCTCTACTGAAAGGGTTTGGAATTTAGAGGGCAACGTTTTGGTTTTGGCCTGATTTTCTAGAGGCTTTTTTTGGTCATGGCATATCTCTTCTCTGGAGCTTCTATCTATCTTATTGAGATGACTCAGTCTGCTGCTCCCAAGAAAGGTGATGGTGATGTGATGTGCAAAGTGGATGCTGCCAAGCGGGACCGTGCGATGACATGCAGATGGTTGCGCAAGCCTCTTGCGGTAGAAAGGATCACGAGCATCCGAGAAGGCGGCGGCAAGGGGGATAAATATACACTACTCACGAATGCAGTGACACGACTGCAAAGAAACCAAGCCAGCACAAAAGGAGCCGTTGCCAACAATTTGAGAAGAAAATGATGGTGGTGGCGCCTGGAATTCGATCTTGTTGGTCAAAGCAGGGGTTTTCAGCTGGCTTGGTGTTTTCTCAAACGGCTTTTCAGCTTGGGCGAGATCCTGGTATATCTCCGATTGGCCGCCCGAGCCGGTGCCATCCCTGCTGCCCGCAAAAAGAAACCAAGTGACAGCAAGCAGCCACACACACCGCCAACAGACACGCCTAGAGCCGCATGATTTCTCGGTAAGATGTGTTTTTTACCCAATCTGGACATCCCTTCTTGCCATCAAGTTGGAAACCCAAACCATTGAGTTTCATCAACAAGTGCGGCAGCTCCATGTCTTCAATCTGTCAGGTACAGTACTCACTCAGATTCGGCATGGAGAGCGGGAGGAGAAGCGGACCATCCCACGGGGTTAGGGTTAGATGTGGAGATTCCTGCTCTCTCTGATCTGAGGGACTTTGGGCCACCATGACGATCAGGGTCCACGTCCGTCTCCCCGCACTCCCCACAGTCAGACGATGGAATTTCCAGAAGATTACCGCCTCTCTCTCGAGAGAGAGACTCCATCGACAATCGCTGCCCAGCTGGGGTTGTAGGGTGGTGACGGCGTCTCATGATAGGCATTTGCATTTGCTGCAATGTCGCCAGCGAAACAGGGTCTCGACTCTCGAACCATGCAGCTCCGCCAAGCGCCTCAACCTTGCGGTGCGTCTGCTGGCACCAGCTCGCTGGCAGGGGTCCGCCACCCCGGGGAAACAAACACTAGGCCTGTTTTGGGAAGCTCGGTGATGCTTATTTCGCGGGCTTGGGGGAATATCGACGAGAACCCGTGTAACCGTCAGCCAGCCTCGAACAGGTTTGGGCCACCTGCACCACTGCTAGTGTGGTACTAGCCATAAAGCATTTCAGGTCGCCATGGGAATTCCGGGTCCGGAAAACCTGCAAGTTCAGGTTCAGTTGCCCAAGAGAAAATTGTCTCATGTCTCTGTTCCTCCGTCCCCCCTGACGAACGGCTACGTAAAGTGCCCGGTTTTTAGTGTGTAAGATTATCGATCCGTTTTACGCCCGCCCACCAAGGAGCTGGGCCCAGGCTGGGAAATGTCTAACAGTCTCAGCTGGGGTTGGAAAGTTGCTGGGGATCATTGTATTACATGCTAGGGGCTAGCTTCGCCACCACCATCACCAACCTACCCACCCTGCCGGTTCTAGCCCGCCCGCCCATATTTACATATACCAATGAACGACCCGCCAGACCAAGAGCCTGAGAATGTGGCTGAACGGCAACTGCTTCGAGGTTTTGTTTCCTTTCAACAACGCCAGCTCGAACGGCGACAGCAACGACGAGAACAACAATACACCACCCCAGCATTTGCACGACACATACACTGCTTTCGGCTACAGCAACCATTGCAGGACACAACGCCGTCCGAAAAGAAGCCGAAAAGGGCGAGGTTAACCAACCAGGCCAAGGAAAAGGTGCTGGGCGTGAGAAGACAGGGTGCATGCTTGCGGTGTAGGATGCTCAAGATTGAGGTTTGTGTGTTGTCCTTTCACATCCTCCCTTCGTGCTGCGGTGGGTGCCTGGGTACCTAGCTAACATGCAAAAGTGCTCGCTTGAAAACCCCTGCCAAGCCTGCCTCTCCTCGGCCCTCAAAGGAACCGAGAGAAAAGTCCTCAGCTGGAGCTACTGCATCCGGACGAGGTTTGTCGACGTTGACATTTTCCAAGTCCGGTCATCAGCCGGAACAGGACCGCGAAAGATGAGGATAGAGAACCTCATGCTCAAGATGGGCGCCTTGCTCGGGAGGATTGCACAGCCGGCCGAGTTTGCCAATCTTGACGAGCCATCATTCAACCAAAAGATCACGAGGTGGTTATTGGACGAGGCATACACGTTGCCAGAGCTTCAAGGAGGGAGCATGGTGGCGGGCATGTGTGCGAATTTGCTGGGCTTGTCGTTCATCTCGGAGGATGGGAATACGAAAGAGGAGAAGGATTTGGACGAATTGACGCATGACTTTAGGAGGTTTCTGATGGCTGCCTCGATGAGGCATTCCAACTTTGAATCAAAGCTGGCTGGCATGATCACAAAAGAGGAGGCCTGGACAACAGGGAGGATCTCGGGGTCAAGGATGCTGCTGGCACTGGACAGGATACTCACACCACAGTATCTAGGGAAGCTATCGAGAGAAAGCTGCCAGGTCTTGTTTCTGGTGGTGTTGGGCGCTGTGTTGGGGGTGGCTTACTCGAGCAAGAGCACGGGGCAAGAGGTGAAGCGGCAATCGGAGGCTGACATGCAGGTGGAAGATTGGGAATTTCAGCAGAGCCCGACGCTTTGGTTGGCGATGCGGGACCACTTGTGCCAGATGCTGGCTCATCACCTGATCTATCTCGGCAGCTTACTCGGCATCAAGATGGAGACGGGAATGGAGAGAAGGGTGATCGAGTGGGCTGGAAAAGGCTGGGGGAGGATATCGCCATCTGTACTTGGAGGGACGGACGGTGATCAGGCCAAGGGGTATGTTTGGGGCCACGGAATCGACAACAGAGGAAAGATGACAGACTCAAACCCTGCGTATTGGGACGATTCAACACCGAGAGCGGAACGGCCATTCGAACCGCCACCACCCCTGGTTGCCGTGCCTTTTGATTCGGAAATCTCACAGTTCCAGACCGAAAGCATGTACAATTGGGACCAGAACCCGACATCCTATCTGGACATGGACATGCCGTCTGCAGAGCCGGAAAGCTATGACCGGCAACCCCAGCTCGCTCAGCAGCAGCGCCTCTTTCAACCCTCGCAGTATTCAAAGGAAGCCGGGAACCAAATGGGCTTTCCTTTGAGAGCAAACACAGAGCCATGTTACAAAACTCAGGGTAGGGATCTTTCTTTCATTGCCCAACCAAAGGGGGGCATGTCAGCTAATATCAGAAAGCAGGCTTTGATCTCCCAAGAGGAGTTAAAAAGAGGAGGACAATGTGGATTGTCAGGACTGTCGATACCGGCCCTGAATACGGGAGGATTAATGTGCATGCCAAGCTCAGGGGGCACGGTCGAAGTGGGAGAGCCGATTTCTCAAGCTTGGAGACCTTGACTGGATTTGTTTAACTGTATTTTGTGGAATACTTCTGCTGATGATGATACGAGTGATGATACCTGTTTATTTTGTTTGGGTAGATATCCGGAGAGGGCACGGGAGCATACGAAAGGAAGGAAATATACAGGCAAAGGCTTACTTATACAATTTGAAGTCCAGTACCACGACACTTTTGGTTCCTGGCTGGTGGCCCGGTGGCCTGGTATCAGCCAAGGCCAGCAACGACAAGATGTTGTCCTTCTCCAACCGTGGCAGATCAACCAGTGGTTCGCCCCAGAGCCCTTCCCCAGACCAAACTGCTCTGTGATCGGCATACCCACTACTTCTCGTTGACTTTTCGATATGCATATGCCCCTTGTCTGCATCGGGAAGAATGACGAGTATGTCGCCTGTTTTGGTGACGGCCAGTCTGCCTCTGGCGCTTCCATATGCTGGTCGCAACGGATGTTCGACCCAAACCCCTTAACCTGTTAGCAAAACTGACCACAGTTGGGGAAGAATGACCCGCACATACCACCATCACCAGGCGCCTTGTGATAATGCTTCCAGTGTATGGCGCCGGAACTGTTACCACCAGAGCCTGGTGATAAGGAAGTCCTGTTCAATACATGGACGCCGCCATCTAAATCCACAACTTGGGACTCCTGATTTGTGAGCCCCGATCCCTTGGGTATGCGAAAGGCAACTATGCCCTCGCTCTGATTATCGATCGTGCTGCTTTTTGACCCTGAGGAAGCAATAACTTTGCCCTGACCATTTCCCCAGCTTTTCCCGAGGTCATCGCTGTAAGCATAGCACAGATCGTGATTGTTTTCTGCTCCGTTGGGCCCAGCCTGCTGTTTGTGCTTGGTGTCGGCGAGATCATCCCATCCGTCATAGGGGACAAAACCACGATAGACCCAGGTCAAGTGCAGCCTGCCAGAACGATAGCTCAAGCCATGAATGTACGGGTTGCTCTGGATTCCAGTCAGGTGCTGGCCGATGTAGGAGTAGTGGCCAGAGGTAGACGAGTAGAGATAGAGGTGGTCGTGACCCAGGCCCGCTTTGCCATCCCTGAGTGTGAAGAGAAGATCCGAGTCAACGGTGCAGAACCGAGGGTATGTGACGTAGTGAAAGGCTTCGTGGGAAGCAGGAAGGCCGGGAAGACAGTCGAGCGTCGGTGTAAAGTTGGAGCTTGTCCAGGAGAACTCTGAAGGCTTCAAGGCAAGATTTCGACACGAGTAGCGATACCGAAGCCTAGACCGGTGTTAGCAAATGTCTGATCAACACGGATATTAGATACAAAGGATTGGCATACACATCACAATGATGGTCATATGATAGATGAATTGTGCCGTCACCGGGAGAGATGCCGAGCTGAACAGTATTGTGGCCGTCATCAACTGTCTGGGGGTAGTCTATCAAAGCCAACACCTCCCAACCCCCCGGTTGATTGTGTGGGGGTTCCAGGAGCCGCCTCCTGGCAAGGTGCACATAGAGGGGCTCAGCGGCAGCCTGAAGAGGACTGTAAAAAGCAGCATACTGCCAGCCTTGAAATGTGACGATGGCATCCTGCTGAAAGGCATAACAGTTGATTCTGCACTTGCGGTTGGTGGGATCACAACCCAGTACCGTGTAGGTGGGATCTGGAAGCATTCTCGTGATGGGTATCAGACCGGGTACTTGGGATTCGGTGAAGCGACCAACATGAATTCAATGGGCAGTAAACAGCTACTGGCAGTCAGTGCCTTGCTGTCATACCTTGGTGCAGCACCGTGTCTCATCTGTCAGATGATCAGCAACAGTAGACGCGTTGTTGACTGGCCTGGACCAGATTGGAATGGACCTTTCTCATTCGTGGAGAAATTCCTGGATGAAGTCACGAAGGATGGCAGCCAGACTGAGTGAGCAGCACCCTGGCCCGGCGTCGTGGGACGAGCAGAATCGGGCAAAGATGCCATGTGCGAGTCGGTCTTGGTTGTCACCCTCTTGGTACAGGTCTGGCTAAATTGGACCCCTCGCCTCGAACCGCTTGATGTGCGACTCTGGATAATTGGAGAAGGTCTGGATGCTGGATAGTAGACCTGTCGATGACTTGTTGAGTTTGAATCTCTTGTCGAGAGAAGCCGAGGGTTTTCCCGCAAACGATGGAAGCTGTCAATTCCCGTCTCGTCCGGGCCTTCTTGTGTGAGAGGAAGCTCCTGCCTTGTGCCCAAGGTGCCTACCTAACCTGACCTTGACGGGATCGCCCCTTCCCCCAACGACAACAAGAGCTCGTGGTCCAGGTTCCCCGCATCCCGCATCAACCCCCCCTGCCAGATGCAGCCAAGAGAGCCAAGTCGGTCGCACACCACCGAGAACATCCCGACCCTTGAACTACTCACCTACCTAGGTACCTTATACTCCAACTGCCCATGCTATGAATAGGCTAATACCGAGCGGCACTGGAAGCGACCATACCTTATCTTTCGCGTGCCAAATGGGCATCTTGACACTCAGTCAGTGCTTGCTTCGATTCTCGACACCAACCCGACTCCAGACTCGCAATGCTGCCCACCTCAGTCTCCCTAGGTCAGCACTTCATGGTGGCGTTCGTGGCCAAGAGTCCAGAGATCTCTGGCGTTCAAAGCTGCCGTCTTGGCAACGGGACAAGAAAACCGTTGTTTACTCGGCTTTTTGTAGCAGCACCCACTCTGGGCGCAACCTCAACCTCCTCTTCTTGGTGGAAAAAAAGGCAACCTTGAGGCTTGCCGTGCAGTTACAAGGTAGCGAAAGCATGGCAAACTAGCACGTACAGATGCCCATCCAACGACATGCGTCTATCTCTCGCCTGGCCTCGCCCCCTTGCTCTCGACCGCCATGTCCTCGTTACACCATTCGCCGCGAGACTTTTTTTCTCCATTCCGATCCTCTAGAGGATGCTTCTCCGCATCCCCAGCCGGTGGCAGCAGGGCATGGGGGGCGGTCCGGGGTATACCAGCAGACTCGCCAATCAGGCGAAAGACATGCCAGAGCCAGACCCGTTCACCCGTTCACAGTACATAGATTGATGTGATTCCAGGTGGCTGCGGTGCAACTACAAAAAGGCCCGGGATGGAGCATCCGGTCATTTCCCAGTCTTTTGTCACAATACAGTTTGCTGGTCCCTCGAGGTGCTGTTGTTTGTCGTGGCTGTCGCCTTTTCACCTTTTTGCAGCAGCAAAAGACCAGGAGTTGAGCTTTCGACTCCAGGTTCGACCGCGTCTTCACTCGCCCATCTCATCACGAGGAGGATCACAGAGTGCTGCCCATCATGACGTTCTCACAAAAGATCCTGCGCAAGATCGTGCGGAACGAGGCCATGGCCACGGATCCTGCCGAGATCTACGGGTGGAGGGTATACTTGCTGGCTTGCTCGGTGAGACCCCCTTCTTGATTGTCGATTCGATCCAACTGGCTTGTTCCAACACTAATCACGGGGTGCTGTGCAGGCCTGCTTCGGTGCCATGTCTTTTGGCTGGGACTCTTCGGTCATCGGCGGTGTCATTGTCCTGCCACCTTTTGTCCGGGATTTCGGTCTTGGAGATCGCAATTCCGTCGCTACGGCCAACCTCGCTGCCAACATCGTGTCGACTCTCCAAGCTGGTTGTTTCCTCGGTGCTGTCATCGCCTCGCCCCTAACAGATCGATTCGGCCGCAAATGGTGCCTTATTGGTGTCTCTTTGGTTATCATACTCGGTGTCATCATGCAAGCAGCTGCCTCGGGGAAGCTGGCGGCCATGTACGTCGGTCGATTCGTTGCCGGTGTTGGTGTGGGTGCCGCTTCGGCCGTGAACCCGATTTATGTTTCCGAGAACTCACCCCGTGCAATTCGTGGGCTCCTTACCGGCCTGTACCAGCTGTTTATCGTCACGGGCGGCATGATTGCCTTTTGGATCAACTACTCCGTCTCGATCAACTTCCCGGACGGACCCATCATGTACATCTTCCCGCTTGCCATCCAGGCCCTGCCTGCTGCACTGCTGTGTGGGTGCATGCTCCTCTGCCATGAGTCGCCCCGGTGGCTGGCAAGACAAGACAGATGGGAAGACTGCAAGCGCATCTTGGCAAACATCCGCAACCTGCCACCCACACACCCGTACGTCCAGGAGGAGTTTCAGGAAATCGTTGACCAACTGGAGCAAGACCGGCGCCTTATTGGCGACGCCACCTACTGGAAGTTGCAGAAAGAGATGTGGACTATTCCTGGCAACCGCAAGCGCGTCCTCATCAGCATCACTCTGATGATCTGCCAGCAAATGACGGGCACCAACGCCATCAACACCTACGCACCGACCATTTTCCAAAACCTCGGTCTGACCGGTACTTCTACTTCGCTCTTCAGCACGGGCATCTATGGTATTGTCAAGGTTGTCAGTTGCATCTGCTTCCTGCTGTTTATGGCAGACTCGCTCGGTCGAAGGCGGTCGCTCCTGTGGACAAGTATTGCTCAGGGTCTGGCCATGTTTTACATTGGCTTGTATGTGCGCATCTCACCACCCAAGGCTGGTCAAGACGTGCCGCCGGCCGGGTACTTTGCGCTCGTGTCCATCTTTTTGTTTGCTGCGTACGTATTCTTGTCTTGTCCATCGTCTCACATGCAGCAATCAATGAGCTAACACGGACTGATAGCTTCTTCCAATTCGGATGGGGACCTGCTTGCTGGATCTACGCATCTGAAATTCCCGCTGCCCGCCTCCGGTCTCTCAACGTATCGTACGCTGCCGCGACCCAATGGCTTTTTAACTTTGTCGTCGCTCGCGCTGTGCCCACCATGCTGGTTACTGTCGGTAGCGACGGTTATGGGTATGTCCCTCTCATCATTTGATAATGAAATGACAATGCTAATCAGTTTGCTAGAACGTACCTCATCTTTGGCAGCTTCTGCTTCTCCATGTTTGTCTTTGTATGGTTCTTCATCCCAGAAACAAAGGGCGTCTCCCTCGAGGCCATGGACAAGCTATTTGGCATGACCGATGCCCCAGAAAAGGCGTCGGTTGATGGGGAAGACGCCAACGAAACATCCGAGAAGGATACAAAGGTGCAGCAAAGGGAGATTATCTAGAGGCGTGGTCGAAAGGAGGGGAGGATGTGTGGTCTCTGTTGTGGTGAGGGGTAAAACCAGCTTCCATAGGATAATCAATGCTGATGAAGCAAGATTGTTCACGTTTGTCTGTGTCTGCTTTACGACCTTCCCTGCTGGGTGTTGACTCCGTTCTAGATTTTGCCGCCTGTTTCCAAACCACTGCTGATTGATTGGGCCATGGAAGACGTTATTTGCAATCGAACAGAAAGTCCTTTGAGGGGTTACATCTCGGAGGGCGAGCTCAAAGAACACAGCGTGCCCGTGAGGGTAACAGAAGTCCTTCAGGCTGTTGTTCGCCCACCGGCCGGGATCACTTGTTTTGTGAAACGGGACATTTGATTTGCTGCCGATCACTTGCCGCTCGACGATAGTTGGAGGAGCTGATCAGTCCGAATACTCTATATAGCACATGGATGGCAAGGGGGATGGATGCCTTGTATGGAGTTTACCCGGGGGAGCAAAATTGGAGGACCCATGGGCCATGAACGACGGACCATGGAAATGGACAAACGTGGATTTTGAAATTGTCAAAGAAGGAGAGGAATAGCAGGCAGAAATAAGATGATAAATTCAAAGCCTTGCCCTCAGACGTCAAGGTCAAAAATAGCAAGAAATTACCCCTGAACTACCCCTGACCGTTCACCAAGACATCATCATGCACTTGCCATCACTCATCGCTCTATCCTCCGCGCCTTTGCTGGTCGCCTCCTCCCCTCTGTCTTCACCGTCCGAGATTGAGCCACGGCAAGTCTACGGCGTCACCTCCAAGTACTGCTCCACCGCCTCGGGCAACGTTCCGAGTCTCTGCTTTCTCCAGTATTACACCTCGGCCACCGCGCCCACCTACCGCATCGCCCTGCCCTCTGACGCGACAAACAATGCGGCGTACGACACCATCCTCCAGATCATCTCTCCCATCACCCAGACATGGGTGGGCTTTGCCTGGGGCGGCGGGATGACCAACAACCCGCTCACGGTCGCGTGGCCGAACGGAAACTCGGGTCAGGTGTCTGTGTCGTCGAGGTGGAGCGCGTATGTTTCTGCAAGACTATTGTGACGAGATCAAGAGCTGACATGCCACAGCGGCCGCACTACCCCTGGCCTCTACAGCAGCGCCACCCTCCGCACCCTCTCCACAGCGCGCAACTCGACACACTGGACTGTCGAGGTTGTCTGCACGGGGTGCAGCAGATGGAACAGCCAGCAGAACGGTGGGCGCCTCGAGACACAAGCCGGCAGCGCCTCCACCTTTGCCTGGGCCATCAGCCGCACCGCCGTGCCCCAGCCTTCGAACCCGTCCGGCAGCTTTCCCGTGCACAACAACCAAGGCATGTTTAGCAACCCGTTGGATTTTGGCAAGAACGCCAGGGCCACGTTCACACAGTATGTCCAGAACAAGCGGTCATAACACCTCGATACAAGATAGTCGAAGCGGGAGGCGAATCGAGGGTGTATATGCAAGAGTAAATGATTAGTATATATAAGTCTACATGTCACAATGAAGATCAAGTTCAAGCAAACGCCCCCACCAGGCTCATCAAGCTTGCGCCTCCGGCCACCGCCAAGAAGGCGTTCACTCTTTTCCTTCCTGTCAGCGTCTTGTAGCTCTTCTCGCTCAAAAAGTCTTCTGCCAGCAGCTGGACAAGCCCCGCAAAGAGCAGCAGGCCGGCAGAGATGGCATTCATAAAGCCCACCATCAGCAAACCTGTCTGGCTCATGGGGTCGTAGAATCTGTGGACAAACAGCCCGATGGCTTGGCCGATGGGAGTGGTCAGACCAAATGCCAGGACCATCAGCCAGGGACGGGGTGAGGATTTGGGGAAATGGAGGGCTGCGATGCGTGTTCCCAGTGCAAGGCCTTCGAACGATTCTGTCGTTATTGTTAGCGTTTCACTCGGTCAGCGTGGAAGGGGCGCCCATACGGTGGAAGGAGATGGCCAGCAGGAAAACGGCAAACGTGGGACCCGTGGCCACAGACAGAGCCATGCCGATAAACACGCTGTGAAACAAGATCCCAGCTTCCAACAGAACACACTGAAGCATCATCCGCTGCTGTTCCTCAACATTTGGTGGCCCTTGGTGATGATGCCCGCTGTGCGCATGTGGTGGAAGAGCGGGCAACGGTTTCGATGTGGCCAAGAGCCGCGCCGACCCGCCCTGTCCATTTCCACCGAGCTCATCCAAACTAAGTTCCAGCTCCAGAGACTCCCTCTCCCTTTCGAACGAATCCCTGCTGTGACGGGATTTGGCCTGCATAAGAGGAGTACCCCCAGGCAGAGGCGAGGCGCCGGAAACCAAGCCTTGGTGCTCTCCAGTCCCTTCCAGGTCGTCCAGAACGATATCCGGTGCTCTCGAGTGTCCGCCATGTCCGTGTGCGTGCGTGTGCTTTGCCTCTTCGTGTCCTTGCTCTGAGCCCTCGTCGTCCCAGGAATGCGAGTGACTATGCCCGGCTCCTCGACTCGACAGGATCGACTCAATCACCACGACCACAAAGGCAGCAATCATGGCTATCAGCCCTGCCAATGGCCGGTACCCCTTGCTGAAAGCATGAGGCAAGCAGGGATCTGTCAGGGACACGAAGGCGGTGGGCAGCAAGTGCACAAACGCCGTGGCCATCAAGACCCCCGTGCCAAAATGCTGGCAGACAAACAGAATGTTCCTTTGTCGCTTCCCCGGCTTCGTGACTCGTTGAGAGAAGAGCGGAAAGGCGCAAGCCAGTGTGCTGATGGTGAGGATCAGGAACAGGGCAAAGACGTGAAGAGGGGTATCGTAGCCATGGCTGTTTTTACCGGAGCCGCATGCTGGTCGTTGGCCGTGGTCGGCGTCGTCGCGTCGGGAGAGCTCGGCGAGGAGGAGGGACGTCGGGATTTGGGACCATTCTATGTTGTCAATGTCAGCTGATGTGCTTCGGTTGGGCAAAAGGAAGGCCGGAAACACCGGGCAGGAGAAGACACACCCTCACGGGTAGCCCGTAGTGCGAGCGAATTTGGCTCCATCTCTAACGGTTACGGATACTGTTGCGCGCGCAACGAGGAGCTATGATGGCATCGTGAATAGTCGCGAACAAGACTCCCAACGGTAATGTGGCCCTTTTGCTTCGCGCCTCGTTTGGAGATTGTTGGTTGCTTAATGTTCGCCTGTGTGGGAGCAAGAGGAAGCCGTGCCTGCCGAGAGCGGAGTGTCTGCTTCCAGACTGCCAATGACGCCCGCTGTGGACTGACCCGACCGCCTGGCAGAGTGGGCCAAGGCCACCTAATTTTAGGACTGAGACGCTCTGCAGACTGAGGTCATATTGATCTGCGTCTCAATTATTGTGTTTTGATATCAAGTCAAAATGAAATGACAGAACCCAATGTCTAAATCTTGGTGCATCAGGGGCTAACTGGATGGGGTGGGCAAAAGCTTCGTCTATCCATAGGCTTAGTTTCTGAAAGTGCAAATCATCCAAGGTTGTGTAGTGTAGTGGTTATCACTCTGGATTTTGATGATGCACCTCATTCAAACCTTCCAGTAACCCCGGTTCGAACCCGGGCACGACCTCAACCTTTTGTCATTTTGCTGATTCTGTACCTGGGTGTGTCCTTGAGCCTTGTGGCGGCTGTTTTGATATCATTTTGCACACAGAGTTTGGATACAGGAATAGATCTTGTTGTATTCGGCAACAGCCTCGCAGAAAAAGGGAAAACACATCCTATGCATTTCCAGTCCCCATTCTCCATGCACCCAGCAAGCCATCATCTCGCTAGTTAAATAATTGTAATACAGACATTCCCTCTTTGACTGGGAAACACCAAACGCCACGATAGTAATGCAACTCAGCCCCAACACCAGCTAGGAAACGTCTAGTCTAGCTAGTAAAACATGTCCTCAAGCCTCAACATCGTTGGTCGGAAAAGCAACCTCAAACTTGACCGGCTCGTCCTCATCCTGGTCTGGTTCCAGCAGCGCAAACGCAAGAGTGCTGACCTTCTTCAGGCCCTTTTTGCCCAGTGTGTCCTTTGGGCCAACATCAAACTTCTTGAACCCCTTTGTGTAATCGTCGGCGTCTCTGGGCGTGCCGAACACGACTCTCACGTCGGCGTCTTCAGCTGGAATGGGTGTGATGGTGGAGTCTTCCTCAGTGGATGTCGCCAGGCCCTCGGGGTAGCGGTCACGCAAGACCTCGAGAAGATCTGCCGAGAGCTTTTCAAAGGTCCATGACGGAGACGCAAACAGGAAGACACTGGTGATGCCGTGCTTGAGAATGATTGTGAGAGCTGTGGGCGAGTCGTCAATGACAGCAGCGGTACGTGGAGGCTGTGGATTTTGTCAGCTTCACAACACAGCAAGCCGATGATGATGATGACGATGATGACGACGGCATACCATCTTGACCGTGATATGCAAAAAATGCAAAAACGAACGACGAGTTTGTGATACACCAAGGTCTTGTTAAGTCCTAGACTGTGTGTGATGGGTGATGAGCTGGTGTGGGGCAGATTGCCAAGCAGCCTGACCCTGGCTACCTGCGGAAGGTGGGGCGTGGAGCTTGGACCTCTGACATTTTCAATCCATCACCAGCCAGATTGATGGTGCTGCAGCTGCCTCACCTACTACGAGTCCAGCATTCTCTTTAACAGCATTGCAAAGGACCGCCTGATAAGACACGGACTCAACGACATATTCAGGATGGACGGTCACTCAGCATCCGCCCCCGCGGCCCCGCTCCAACAAGACGATGTTCCCGTCGGCTACCAAAAGCCCAGCAAACAAGAAATCGAGGCATTCTACCTCTCCTCGCGCTTGTCCATGCCACCTATGATCCGACTGCCGCTCGCTACGATGCTGTCATTTGGCACTGGCTTTCTTGTCGGAGCAGGCCACGGCAGCAAGCTCGCCAGCCTCCAGTTCCGCGCCGAGCACGCCCACAAGCTTCCCTCGACCGCCACCGGCTGGTACCTGTACCACAAGAGCAAGAACTACATCGCAGCCCGCGGAGGCTTGCGCGAGGGACTAAAGATGGGAACCAAGATTGGCGTTTGGACCACGGCTGTGTTTTCCATCGAGCACATGTTTGACGAATATCGTGGCACTGCCGATCTGTTCAACACTGTGACGTCCATGGTGACCTGTGCTGGAGTCTTTAGCCTCTGGAGTATGTTTTTTTTTTGTCCTGGAAATAATCCTGGTGACGGCAGGACAATGCTAACAAGCTGCGGTAGACCGTTACTCGTTGCCACTCGCTGCCCGAACCACCAAGACGGCTCTTGTTGTTGGCACCCTCTACGGCGGAATACAAGACATCCTGGCGACCAAGAGGGGCCGGCGTCTCCAATATGTCGAGTACATCAAGCGAAAGATCAGGACCCTGAAGCAAAAAGCATGAGCCCTAGCATGGCCATTGTCGTGCCAGCCTCCTTTATACCGTTATTTACACGTAGGAAGGGGCGGCAAGCTTGAACACACCACCTCGAGAAGGGCACTCCCGCTTCGGCCCTCGTCGGGGAAGGGATCACCCGGCTGCATGCCCACGGCGCACCACGAAACCACATGACCCGGTCACCCTCCTCAATTGGCGCGGCTGGCCGCTGGATACGGATAGTTGGGATTAACGTCCTCCTGCCAGCGCCGATAGCAACCGCTCTCCGAAGCCGCTGGCATGGGCTTTGTCATTGGGATGGCGCTGCTTGGGACGGCCGCGGTGAGAGAGTCGGGTCTCTCCAGGGGCACTCAGGAGCGCTAGGGAGCTTGGCAGAACTGGCAGCTCGTCTGGAATGAATCGAGACCCGCGTGGGAGCAGAGGAGCGGGGCCAATTCGTCGATGACGGCAGTGGTCCCTTTCCCCACAGGCGCCCGCATTTGCGGCTACCGGCGGCCTTTGGCAGGGGGTGTGGGGGGCCGCCGGTTGATAAGGAACCCGACGATAACATCATGGCTTGCAGCGAACGGAAAGCTTGACAAAGGAGGCGTCTGAAGCCCAACGGCAAATCAGCGAGTGCCGCCATCTGGAGAGGGTATCAGAGGGGATTGGTCGGCTCTGGAATGAACCACTATCGAAAGTCAATGGAATCCTGGCTGGACTGCGTCACTGCATGTGCGATACCGGGGAGCTTGTCTCTGATATAAGGTGGACGTAGCGTAACCTGGCCATCAATTGACTCTGGATTTCATCTCAACTCGTTGGCGCTTTTCCCCGTCGGCGTCATTGAGACCATCCTGTTTTGCGACGCACCAGCCAGAGCATCTCTTGCAGGCCGGTGACCATGGCATCGCTCCCCAGACCTTTGCCTGGCATGCTTCTGCCGCGGAGCATGTCCAAGAGACGGGCGATTGCTGCAATCAACGCCAGCGGACAAGCAGCTTTCCTTGCCCGGTGCGGTCGCCATAATATCATCCTGATTCCTACCAGAGAAGCATCATCTACATCGACTCGATCATTGCACTCATCCTCTACACAGTCATCACCGTCCAGCAACCTAACACTTTCAGGAGTGCCACCGCCGTCGTTGCTCCCCAACCATCAGCATCACCACCGACAACCGCAAGATAGTGACATGGGGCCGCCAAAGCCAGCCCCTCTTTCGGTCTTGCCTCTGATCACAGTTCTCAGGTCTTGGATGACAGCCACCGTGTCATCCTCGCCATTCCTCTTACCACCCTCACTAGCCATCATGTCCATGCTAGCCCACACCAGCAACCCAGTGCTCAACCCAGATTCAAATCCCCTGCTGCGAGCTCTGTTAAAAAAGACGTTTTATGCCCAGTTTTGCGCCGGTGAACAGCCTGCCGAGGTGGCCAGGACGATCAAAGGGCTCAAAGACGTGGGGTTTGAGGGTGTGATTTTGGGATATGCGAAAGAGGTGGTCGCCCCGCACGGACAAGAAGAAACTGGTTTCGTGTCCAAGGGACCTGTCGAAGAGACAAGGGTTGACATGGAGGAGATTGACAGCTGGGCTCAGGGGACGCTCATGACCCTGTTGTTGGCCAGCAGGGGGGATTATGTGGCGCTCAAGTTCACCGGCGCGGGGATGCTGGCGCTGCAGTGCCTACGGCAAGGGGCGGATCCATCACCGCAGCTGAAAAAAGCGATTGAGAGCATATGTGTGCTGGCTCAGTCGAGGGGCGTCAGGCTGCTGTTTGACGCCGAGCAGGCCGCTGTCCAGGGCGGGATTGACAAGTGGACGGTCGAGTTTATGGAGAAATACAACCGCGCCCAGCCAGTGGTGTACGGAACATATCAGGCTTATCTCAAGTCGACCCCCGAGACACTCAGCCGGCATTTGCAAGAAGCCAAAGACAAGGGCTTCGTGCTGGGTGTCAAGCTGGTCAGAGGCGCGTATCTGGGCAGCGATCCAAGACAGCTGATCCACGATACCAAGGAGGACACGGACAAGGCATACGACGGCATTGCGGAGGCGCTGCTGAAAAAGGACTGGGAAGTCGGGCCGTTGAAGGGAGAGGGCGAATTCCCAGGGGTAGCCATGGTGGTAGCCACGCACAACAGAGATTCCGTGATCAAGGCGAAGAGGATCCTGCAACAGGAAAGGAAGACTAACGATGTAGCCTTTGCGCAGCTGCAGGGGATGGCGGACGAGGTCAGCTGTGAGCTTGTCGCCTTCAACCAGCAAGGGGCGGCAGAAAAGCAGGAAAGGGCAAAGGCATACAAGTACTTGGTGTGGGGGTCAACAGGAGAATGCATGAAGTACCTGCTGAGGCGGGCGTACGAGAATAGAGATGCGGTGCAGCGCACAGTCGGGTCAAGAGATGCCATGAGAGCAGAGGTCCTGAGGAGGCTCAAGTCGTTGTTTGGATTTGCCTGAGTTTTGTATTTATTGATACCTTGTATACTGGTGGTGTTTGACGATGATCAGAGCGTCGAGTGAGTAACGAAGACATGAACATGACCTAGACTGGGATCAGATAGCAGAGTAGTAATGACCATGACTGATGTGAACGATTGGGTATTTTCTTAGAGTCCCCTCAGTGCCATGCCCATGATGGCCAGGCTCTCCATCCTTCTCCTCCTTTCCGTCTCATCTTTTGTCTGGTCCAGGACCGGGACTCCATTCAGTTTGTAGTATTTTCTGACCTTTTGCCAGTCTGTTACCTGTGCGATTTCCTGGTCCGTTAATCTCACTGGCCGCCCCTCAATTTGTGCTGTCAAGTGCGTCCAGACTTGATCGGCTTCCTTTTCTTGTTGGGCCTCTGGCAGCGGTTCGGGCGAGGAGAGGATCTTGATCACGACCAAGTCCTTGGTCTTGTCGGGCATTATCCCCCATCGTCTGTACCCATCGGCAATCTGCATCCAGTGTCAATTTGCAGCTCCGGCACGCACAGCTCCAAGCAGATGCGCCAGGTCATACATTGTTGTTGATGTTTAACGAAGCCACCACCTCGGAATGGACATTTGGTGTCCTCAGATTCCCTTCTACTGCGCTGTACACTGCGTTCCAGACGGCCGCAAGTAAGTGGGCGCGCGACGCAATGGTAGAGGCATCGATAAAGGCGTACTCGAATTCGGGGTTGCGGGAAATCAGTTGGGTCTGGAGCAAGGCGGCATTGGATACGTCGCGAAACAGAGCACCGTAGACCCGGTAGTTCGGAGGGATATGTTCGAGTGGAATGGGTTCGAGGGACATGGTGACGTTGGAAGGGGTCTTGGGACGTTTGGAGGTGATGGCAGGGTCAGAAGTTCCCGTGGACGCCGGTCTTTTGCTCATGGATTTGGCTGTGGGCAAGAAATGATGACTCGGAGTGACTGGGAACAAATTGATGTGGTTGCGCCTTTGTCGGATCGTCACTTTCGAGGTCAATGTCAATTGAAATTGTGGTGCATCTCAGCGAAACTTTGGAGGGGCAGAGCGCGGGGCACCAAGCTTCGATTGAGAAGCATAAGTGGGGCTGGTGTAAATAGGTAAGGTGCGCTACCATGTGTTTTAATACCACTCAGGTGATAGATGTGCTCTTGTATACCGCCATCAGCGGATCGCAATGCACAATTATCCACACAAGGTAATCAGATGTTGAGAACTCAAAGTTTTATGTTGAAAAGAACGCAAACTCCTCTGTATCTACTCCGTACCACACCTCAATTCGCCTCACCAGAGCAAATCTGCATGTCATTATCATCGACATCCCGCGCTCAAATGAAGCAAAGACAAGGGACCCTCCCGTTACGCTTGTAAAATATTGGCAAGGCCCACTTTTCGCCGGATGCAGTGCGATGACCCTCCTTGTCAACGCCTGGCGGCAGGAGCTGGTGCCAATCCCGGGGGTCTGGACGCGACCAGCGACAGGGTCATGCCATCGCCAGCACCGGCATTCTCCTTCCCAGCTTCCAATTGACACCGGCAAAACCCGCTGGACCACCATCGACCGGTAACACCTCCTCGTCTCTCCCCCGTCGGAGGCGCATAACGTACGACCCAGCCGGGACCGCATCAGATCGATCACGGAAGGAGAAAACACAGAGATTCGCCGGGTCGCCGCATCCATCCCATCGCCGCCCGTCGCTGGCGCGGCACAGGAAACCACCAGCCTCGGAGCCTCGCAACCCAGGGGCGACGAATCCATCCTCGGTCGCGCTGGACACCTGGGAGTGTCTGTCGCCAAAATAGCGGCGCAATACATATCCAATCACCATGCCTCCAGGCCGCCCAAACACCTTGAAGCGGGCCAGTGACTCCACCGGTTCCGACCAAGGCGACGGCGGTTCAACCAAGGTGAAGCTGCCGCGTCTCGAACGCGGTCCCGAGGACTTTTCGAGCGTAGTCAAGAGCAAACTCCAATCGTATACCCGGACAGGCCAGGCTTGTGACAGGTGCAAGGTACGCTCCCTTTTTTCCTTTCTTTCTCTCTGGTTGCTTTGACCCGAACTAATCGGCTATCGCAGGTTCGAAAGATTCGCTGCGATGCGCTCCCCGAAGGATGCTCCCATTGCACCAACCAGAACCTCGAATGCTATGTCACCGACCGAGTAACAGGGCGCACCGAGCGTCGGGGGTATTTGCAACAGTTGGAGCGTGAAAAGGGTGCCATGCTGGCTCACATACGGTCGCTGGAGAAGTTGCTAGAGAACCATGGCGTCGAAGTCAGGCCATGGCAGTTCCCTGGGTACAACAACACTTATCCCGAAGGCATGGTCTTTGACGCAGTCGGTAACCCGCTCAAGGACTCCTGGTCTCAAGTCGGCTTGGTGTGGGTGAAAGGAAGCCGGCAAAAACCACCTTCGGAGCGCAGCTCGAGCACACGATATTCCCAGGTCGAAGCGAGGCCGGCAAATAACCACCTCGGCGTGTCTTCAGACAAGGAGCCGTTGAGCTCCATCAAGGGAACTACATTGTCCATCCTGGGCACCACGCTCGACATAACAGCGTCGCTTGATGGCCCAGACATGGATGAACCGCCAGCGGGGACCACTTTTGGCACGCCATTATACAACAAGTCCGTCCAAGCCTTCTTCCAGACCTCGCTCAACATCCACCCCGCCCCACCCAACGTTGAATTGCCCTCTCGACATGACGCCTTCACCTATGCAGAATGGTACTTTTTGACTCTGTCGCCGTTTCTCCCCGTTTTGCACAAGCCCTCGTTCCTCCACCTGGTAAGTTATCTCACACAAGACGGGCGTGCTGGGCCGAAGTGGGCTAACCAATCATGCTGGGGACAACAGTTAAGGCGCATCTACGATGAACCAAACTTCAAACCTTCGGTCCCAGAACTGGTCATCACTCACATGGTCTTTGCCACAATCTATTTCCAGTACGGCGTCCGAAACCGAGAAAAGCCGGAGCAATACGTTCAACTCAACGACCTCTCCAACAAACACTACCACTGGTGCCTTAGCAAATTCTATGATCTCGCCACCAACCAGACTGTTACGTCCGTGCAAGCGCTCGCCATGATGCTGTCGCACACTCGAAACTTTCCCAAGCCCGGCTGTGCTCTGACGTTGGCCAGCTTTGCGTTTATGAAGGCTATCGAACTCAATCTGCATCGCGCGGTCAAAATTCCAGGTGGCGGCACAACGCTAGAGAATGAAACGAGAAAACGTGTGTGGTGGGCCATCCTTGCCTTGTACAGCACCATCAACGGACGTCTTGGTCGGCCAATGCCTCTGTCTATCCAAGAGTTTGACGTGGAATTCCCCATTGCGATTCCTGATGAGTTCTTGGGAGAAGAGGGGGTGTTGGACGAGTCCAAAGTTGGTCATTGCAACTACCAGGTCGGTCTGATGGGATTCAAGGTAACGCCTTTGCTGATTGAAATGTTTTCCAAACTGTATGGCGCGCGGCGGGACCCAAGCACGTACGTCGACGTGGTCCGGGAGCTGGAGGATGGCATGCGCAACATGCTCGCCAATCTCCCCGAGGAACTCGACGTGGAAACGGCCAAACCTGAAGCAAAGGTTTTTGCGCTTTATACCCAAGCGTTTTGTCTCGAGTTCACCTTGTGTCTTAGACATCCTTCGGTTTGTATGACGGACGATCCCAAGTTCTGCGCGGAAAATACCAGGATATGCGAAGAGACAGCAAAGAAGCTGCTCAAGGTGGTGTCGACGTTGCACAAGCTAAAGTCGCTGGATACGACTTGGTATCAGTTGGCCGTGTACGTGGCCGCCATCTTCACCCAGCTTGTTGCGCAGTGGGAGCGGCGGTTTGAGACGACAGTCTTGGAGGTTGCCAGTACCCGTGAGGACATGACCACATGGCTGGCCATAATCGGGGAGATTGGACGGTTGCTTGGTAGGTTTTGCTTTGTTACTGCTTGGCGGCACTGGCTAACACGGATGGTAGGTACTGGGAGCCGTCTGGCTACCGAGGTCGGGGTCATTATCGAGCGCACACTCGGCTGGATCGAGCAGGACATGGCCCGTAAGGATGTCTCATCGAACGATATCCAGCCCCATACCTTGAAGTCTCAACAGGACACCAATCATGGCTTGGGGACCATCGCTGGCGCAGCAACACAACCGGAACAACAGGCCGCTGCCATCAACGGGAACGGCTACTATGATTCGGGTGCTGTACCCAGCTCAACTACATATCCGGCACTCACCTACACGGAACAAGGTGCCGTGCACCAAAACGGCGGCGCTGCAACGTTCGACTCGGCGGATGGCGCGTCGTACCTCTATGCGGCTGCGTCGGCAGCAACCGCGGCAAGCGCTTCCCCCAATGGTTCTACACCGGTAGAGCCAACCAACCCGCTGATTGCCTTTGCATCACAAGCAACACAACATGTTGCAGGACAGTCAACAGATGACTGGCGTCCCCAAGCTCAGGCAGCGGCTGCCGCACAAATGATGGCGCACAACGCGGCAAACACATGGCAAGACTGGACCGCGGCCATTGCAGGCGCCGCCGGGACCAACACTCAGGAGCGCTTCAGTGCGAGCGCGCTGCTTACTCTGGGGTCAGGCAGGCCGGGTGACGTGCAGCTCGGCCATGTTGTCGAGGGTGTGCCGACGCAGGCGGATGCCATGCGTGTTGGAAACGTTGGTAACGCCCACTCCGGCGCTCAATGGCCACTGCTATTATTCCACGACGGCACAGGGGTGCCAGGAGGCGCCGGAGGTGGCGGCGCTTGAATGACGGGAGTAATCGTGTACCACCAACTGGATCGCGTACCTTTTTTTGGGTTTCTTTGATTTTTTTTCTCTACGGTACTTGGGTCAACGGACAGGCTGAAAAGAATACCAAGCGACGGAGTTTTGGGAGTTTTGGCGGTAATTCAGGTTTGGGTCGAACCATGGGCGGGAAGGGAGAAAAGGCAAAACATATATTCCAAGGCAACATTCAAACGAGCATGAGGGTTTTTCTTCTTCTGTAATCCAATACTTATATATACGTGCGCACAAGCACGCGCTGGCAGGCCTGTTTTACTACTGAGCCAATACATCGACCAAAAAATCCGGACCCAACGCTTTCGTCACTGCTACTTGTGATGGTGTCACTGGTGTTTGTGTGTAACGCAGTGGAGATAAGAGGCTATGGCTGGTTGCTGCACCTGCAAGTGATGTTTGCGTGATGCCGAGCCAGCAAGGCGCCATTTTGAGCGTGCGGGTATCGGATGTGGTTAGCTGGGAGTAGGTATGTACCTATAAATACGACGGCAACTTTGTGGTTCATGTTGCTCTCGAGGGTGATAAGTCGCCTTGGTTTGCTGTTGTGGTTGGAATCATGGCTCCTGTCCCCAAACTCCGTCGAGTAGCCGTCATTGGTGCCGGTCCAGCTGGCGCTATTGCTACAGATGCCCTCGCCAAAGAACAGGCCTTTGATGTTATTAGAGTCTTTGACAGAAGGCCCATTGTCGGCGGCACATGGTGGGTTCTCTTGGACAAAGTTCAGGTTTCAGGCCAGGTACGCTGACTGGAAAACACAGGGTCTACACGCCTCATCTCCCGCCCGCCATTCCCTCCCTTCCGCTCCTGCTGTCGGGAAAAGCAGACCTTGCCGCCCCTGTGCCGGAGCAGTTTCCTACCGAAACGCCAAAGAGCGAGGCAGTAAACTCACACCAGCTGAGGTTCAGCGACTCGGCGCAGCATGAGCACCTGCACAGCAACATCCACCCAGATATCATGTGCTACACAGAGGAACCTCTTCCTCCCACGCTCAGCGAGAGAAGTGTGCAGAAATACGGCTCGCATACCCCATTTCGACACAGGGAGGTGATCAGAACATGGATAGAAGATATCTTCACCCGGGGAGGGCATGACAGATACCTGAGCTTGAACACAACAGTGGAGAGGGCGGAGAAAGTAAGCGGGGAGTGGGTGCTGACTCTTCGGGAAGATGGACGAGGAGACAAAGACTATTGGTGGCAGGAGAGATTTGATGGGTTGGTCGTGGCAAGTGGACACTATAATGTTCCTTGGATTCCGGAGACGGAAGGGTTGGTTGAGTTTGACAAGAGGTGGCCGGGGAAGATACAGCACAGTAAACATTTCAGGAGGGGAGAAAAGTACAAGGGCAAGGTGAGCTTTTGCTGTTTTCTTTCTTGTTGTTCGATGCTTACAGCAGACAGAGAGTCATTGTCGTGGGGGGTTCGGTTTCTGCTCATGAAATTGTGCATGAAATCCTTCCCTTTGCCCAAAAGCCCCTGATTTCATCCATAAGAGGCGATCCGATCCCTTCGTTTGGCTGGGCACCATTTATACATCCTCATATTGTGATCAAGAAGCAGATTTCAAGGCTGTGTGCGGTGACAGGCACAGTCCTCTTCACAGACGGCTCTGAAGTCAAGGATGTAGATCACATCATCTTTGCTACCGGTTATACGTTCAGCTTTCCTTTTCTGCCAGCTGTTCAAAAGCGGGTGGAAAATGCATACAGGAGGCTTCCGGGTGTTTATCAACACACATTTGATATTCTTGATCCAACACTCACATTTGTTGGCATGGTATGTTTCAATCCTTTCTTTTTTGCCCACGTGTTTGCCGCTGCTAATTCAAACCCAGCTCGGGGGCGGCTTCACATTCAAAGTGTACGAATGGCAGGCCGTTGCTGTGGCTCGTCATTTAGCCGGCCGTGCTCAACCATTACCATCGATTGCTGGCCAGCAACTTTGGGAAGCAAGACGGGTGGCTGCCAAAAAGGGGGGCAAAGACTATTACAGCATCGCTCCGGATTACAAAGACTTTTTTGAGTTTCTGCGGAACATTGCTGGCGACCCCAAAGAGGGAACGACAGGAAGAGTGCTGCCCGAATTTTCCCAAGAGTGGCTGACGGTTTGGAAGGGCATGGTGGCTCACAAACTCAGGGGGTTTGACGAGGAGAGGAAAAGGGCCGAGGAGGAGATTAATCGTGATCAAACAGAAGAAGAGCCGCTGCGGGCTAGATTGTGATCTATCAGCCGTGATATCTACCTATGTTTATACAAGACGAGTGCTTTGTCAATTCCAAGGTTTTTGGAAATGCCTTCAAAGTCGTGTTGCTGGAAAAAGGGGTCTGCCCAATTGGTTTCATTCCTCTGCATCAAGCTCCATGATGACTCGAAACCTGACCAGAGCACGCAGCACAGGTGAGACTCTCGCTATCTGCCATGAGTCTTGTGGCCGGTTGGGCACGCTGGACTCAGCCATGGAGCGAGGCCCTCGGTATCTTGCCGAGGTCGAGTGAGTACAGGTGAAGCCCTTGAGTGTGGAATGACTTGTAAAGGCCCCCTTCAGAGAACCGGGCGAGGGAGCGAGAGCAGACAAGCATTGTAAGTTTCTCGGGGCCAACAACTAACACGAAATTTCTTCGTCGATCAGAAACCTCGCCCACCTCTTGTGCATCAAGAACATCACTCTCGAGCTTGGTTTTTTTTTTGTGAAGTGCTCACATCAGAATACATCCTGGGCTGGATTTGTGGGTGAGATGTGTTGAACAATGTCAGAGCAGCTCTGACCACGACGCGTCCTGCCCGTGATGTCGATGTCGTGGTTGGTCAGGAGGGCGGACCCACCTTTCCAGGCACGGTGCACGGGCCAGAATTCTGTTGGTGGCCTGGTGGCCTGTGACGCGCCTGCGGCTCTGAGTCTGCGCCTCGATTAATTTTGCACGTGAGGGCGCGCAGTCGCGCGATCTTGATTCCACTCACTCACCAAAGCATCAAACAGCAGCAACCACCAGCCAAATCCATCAATCACCACACCGCGCACCATCCCTGTCATCAGAGTCTTGCCGCTTTTACACCAAACCGACCATCCTCTGTTCGGTGGACGGCTTCAAAATTCAACATGTCACACAGCCGGCGAGCGCTGCGGATACCGCAGCCCACCATGTCGCCGCCCTTGGTTGCCACATCGTCACCATCACCCACCCCATCACCACCATCACAGTCATCATCATCGTCCAGGAAAAGACCGTCGCCAGGGACTCCAGATTCAGACAGCTCACACAGCTCCAAAAGGCGCAAGCGGGAACCCGCCGAGGACGTCAACGCCCGCTATGAGCGCTTTGGCGTAAGGCCACCTCCGCCATTAACGAATCAGTATCGATTCCGCCTGTTTATCGATCGTATTAACCGGCGCCAGTGGGAGTTTCTGCCCAACATTGCCAACCAAAAGCTATCCTACAATGGGGAGCCAATTTCTCTGCATGATCTTGTCCATGTTTTCAAAGAAGAGTTTGGCCAAGGCTCGACCAGCAAGCTGCACATTGCCGCCATGGTCGGCGGAGACATTCAGCCAAACCCCCCAGCCGGAAAACTCAAGTTGTTCAGAACGGATCCTGTCGCGGCCAGGATATGCGTCAGGAATCTGACTCCCGAGAGAGGCAGACCTGGCAGCATACGGTCCCCCGAAGGGACCGAGTATGCCAGACACATGGTGGTCAGTTTCGACAGGGGAAAGATCAGCAGTATTTACGATATGAGAGAGGAGCCACCGAGGATACCGCGACGGAAGCTGGCGGCCACCAAGGCGAGGAAAGTTTTATCAGTGCCTAGCCTGCGACCACCACCTCCACCTGTCTCGATCGACCTCAAGACATTCTATGAGGATTACATTGACGCCATCAACTCTGGAGTTGAGCACATGCACCAGGAGGTCAGGCCGTTTTGCAGAACTGGGGGAGTGACGCACAACGGAGTGCATTTGTCAGTGGACAAGTACATCAACCTCATGAGAGACGCCATGGACCGTGTTCCCGATCTCAAGTTTCAGGTGCACACCTGCGCGGTGGATGAAAGGAGGCAGATGATTGGAGCGAGGCTCGAGTTTGTCGGGACACCAGTCAAGAGCTGGATGGGTGCATCGCCAACTGGCGACGAGGTCGAATGGTCAGAACACGTATTCTACTGGCTGGAACAAGGCAAGATTTCAGATGTGATCAGCATCGTGGATTGGGAAACCTACCGTGAGGGTTTAGGGCAGTGAGATTCTTGGCTGGGGGGTTTGTTTGGCGTTTTTAGGGCTGGTTATGGACGGCAGGTGTCCGAATAAGCGTTATCATTGGGAACGGAGGTCTGGGATTTTGTAGGAATAGGCGGGAACGTGGCGTTGAGGGACCAGTCGAAAAGACATTGGCAGCGGTTTGCCCCGGAGTTTGGAGTTTTGTTTCTATCAGAGAGCCATGGGCGCTGCATCGCATTGCTGCGCGTTGGCCGTGTTGGAATTACCTACCTTGTGTCAACATTCGCAGAGACCCTAGACAGCAGCATGGGTTAACCAAACAATCGAAGCCGGTCTAGGCCTTTGGTCTGCGATCTTGACTTTGGCATGCTCAGTGTGATTTGTCATTCTTTTAATAAAAAGCGTAACTCTTTCTTCGGTTGACTAAAACCTCTCGATTCGTGGCGGCGCTTTAGGTAACAGGTGGATCGCCAATGTCTTGTCTCTGGAACGTAACCTCAGAACTAGAAAGCTCTTTCCATCGTTTACAAATTCGGCATAACCTCGGATGGTGGTAAACTCTGCAAACACCGGAAGATAAAGTGAGAAGGGCGTCTATGAACAGTCCCTGATCTCATCCCACATGCCTTCAACTTTGGTGATGGCACGATTTCCTCACTTCGAGTCGCAAACAAACAACCTATTGAATCATCTTATCAACAGCAGTCAGTATCAATACAGCAGAATAAAGCCTCTATTATCGCCGCAAAACAAAACCATCGAACATGCCGGCCGACTTTGAAAAAGTAGAGTATTGGCGCAAACGCTTCGCCAAAGAACAATCATTTGAATGGCTCACATCGTCCTCAGCCTTCTTCGCCATCCTCGAGCCCCTTCTCACGCCACTACCACCAGACTCAACAGTGCTGCACCTCGGCTCCGGGACGAGCGACTTGCATGTGTACTTTCGGCGTCACTGCCCACAACTACAAATCATAAACATGGACTATGAGCCCCTAGCCCTGGAACGGGGGAGAGGGATGGAGAGGAACGAGTTTGGCAACATCGAAATGGGGTATCAGGTGCAGGACGTCACATTGCCGTTCGAGATGGGCGTGGAGCAAAGAGGAAAAGTGAGGATGGTCATCGACAAAAGCACCGTCGATGCCGTTTCTTGCGGTGGGGATGAGAATGTGATCAGGATGGCGGAGGCGATATACGATGTGCTGGACAAGGAGGCGGGCGTCTGGGTGTCGCTCAGCTTTTCCGACTCGAGGTTTGAGATGGACAGCAAGAGGGTGCAGGAACTGTTTGAGGTGTCCGTGCTGACCAAGGTGGCCACTGGCCCAAAAAGGCTCGAGAGCGATCCCGACATATGGCATTGGTGTTGGCTGCTGCGGCCAAAGGCGGGGCCAATAAGTTGATGGGGGGTGGTGATGATGGGCTTCCTTCACCTTTCATTGTGTGCGGTGCCGGCTTAGATTGCACGGAATAAATTTCATCCTTTTCCTCCCCAACTTGATATATCAACGGAGTTAAGAGACTGGGGTGACGGGCCTATTGACATGCAAATGCTACCTTGACGTTGTGCTGTCGTGATCAAATTCTCCACACGAGATGTGATGAAGAGATGAGCTCCGGGCAGCACAGGCCAACCGTGAGACGGATTGAGAATGTCATGCCAGTCAAGTGTTTCAACGGTTCTTGGGCACGGACGGCGAGGTTTCTCTTGGTGGTTTGTTTCATTTCGGTCGACCTCAGGGTGCCCCCTGGAGACGTTGCGCTGCGTCGATGCGCAATTCCACCTCGGAGTTTTACCGATGTGACAGTGCAACCTCGCTCACAGAGCTGGTGGTGGTCGGCCCTACGGAGGGAAGAGTTTTCATGGCGATGGAAAGCGGACCGGAGAAGACGTAGGTAGAGAGGATGAGAGGAGAGGGCAGATTTCACATGTAGTGGGAAAAGAGACACATGAAAGCACATTTGAAGTTGGCAGTCACGCAGTGTGAGTGAGGCCCGAGGGTCTCATGGAGTTCCATTGTTGGAGCTCTCGAGCTGTTCCATGCCCCGCCCTCCCCGCATTCTGCTCCGCCAAGGGGAAGGTCGAGGCAGCGGGCCCGGTCGCCAGAACCGGCAGCCCAAGCGTTTTTCAGGGGTCGGGATCGGGTCAGACTTCAGAAGGGGGTCCCACGGGCCGTCACTCCTCACTCCTCGATCGCTCATCACCTCAGTGTCAAATGGCCTTCCGCTGTTGACTCTTTTCCCGGTCACGTCAAACGATTGGCTTGGGACACTTGTCCTGCAATGGCAGGTGCACGTTTTATTATTCTGCAGCGCCATTCCTTATCATCCACCACCCAACCGCTGCACGTTGGTGGTTTGAATATCCGTACAACACTAGGACCCCACGGAAGGCAGGGGAGCCACCTCAGACACAGACAGACGAGGGAAAAAAAAAACCAAACCCTCGGACTTGGAATCTGCAGTGGATGGGTGAGGTGAGGCTGCCAAAAGAGCAAACGGAAACCGGATGGTGGGGCCCGGTCTGAATGCCCGTGGGCCGAGATGGATGCGAACCACTGGCGCCGGCCAAGCGCGTGGCGAGCTGGCTGAACCCTGGACTTTCTGGGACGACATGGAGGGGTGCAACAGCATTGGATGGTGGGAGATCGGGGCCAATTCTCTCTCGCAGGCTGACATGCATATCCGTACCATGGGACGCTGCCTGCGTGCGTGCTCCCTCCGAGCACCCGTCCTGAATTATTATTTGTTTATTTCTATATCCTCTGTGCCCTTCTCGAAGGTTTTCTTGCCTGCTGTGCTGCGCTGATCCCCACGAACGACCTGGCCCACGACCGACGCTGCAGCCATGGATCCGAGTGCTGGACAGCGATTGGACTGGGTGTAAGACAACCTGGAATGGAATCGTGACGCAAACCGGCGCTGACAAACACGTGGACAGGTCCATGAATACCGGCTGCTTCGCCGCTAGCAACGCCGTTGCGAGAACCTCGCTCGCCCTCAACAAGTTTGTCCGCGAAGTGCGCGAGTCTCGATCGGAGCTGGACAGCATCTCCAGCGAGCTCCATTCGCTCGATGGCGTCCTTCAGCTCTTGCGCGACGATGCCGCCTCCTTCCCGCCATTTCTTGCCGAGCAGACCCCGAGCGCCCTCGACTGCTGTCTCACGCTGATCAACGAGCTCGAAGGGTGCATAGCCGTGCTCAACCGACCCGGCGTCTCGAGGGCCGACAAGAAGGCACGGTGGATGGCGAGTCGCGATCACATCAACAGGCTACACTGGACGCTGGGACGGTACAAGGATGCGCTCGGGCTGGCTGTTGACTTTGTTGACGCGTAGGTTATTGTCTCGAGGGGTTGGTTGGGCTTTGAGCCAGGTACTAATACCATGCTGCCGAAATAGAAGCAAAGCCCAGAATGACAACGACGCAAGCCCCGAGGATGTCGACGAGCTGGCCGAGGTGGCAGCACGAATCATCACAACCTCTTGCGAACCACCACCGGAAATGCGCCCAAACAGGGCCCTCACCACACTGCAGCAGTACTTCGACACGTTGCGCGAGTATGCTAACCTCTCGGCGCCCCCGTCGGCGAGAAAAAAGTCCGAAAGCCAGCCAAAGCCACCACTGCCGCAAGCAGCCGAGGCCCCCGACAGTGCCATCGAGATGAGCTGCGACGAGTCGTCTTCCTTCTTGACGAAACAGCAAGGTTTAAGGCCACCACCACGACCCAGCAGGCCTGATGGGAAGGACGGGACGTTTTTCGACGAAATGGACGAGTTTTCCGGTGAGCTCCACGAGATGCCACCAAACATGATGCCCGTCCGCGATGTGCGTAACCGTGTACCGCCGCCGCCACCCCGGTCAACGTCTCGCCTTGGAAGCTCGTCGTCTGCCGTCCCCAACTTTAGCCACAATCAGCACCCGCATCATACACGACAGGCCCCTAGCATGTCTGATGCCGAAAGCAACTACTTTGGCTCCGTGTCCAACGCCGGCAGCAGCGTTGCCTCGAGGGCAAGCGGGCAGAGCAGCAACGTGAGCCTGAACCACAAGGACTCCATGTCTCGAATCCGAAGCTTCTCCCCTCCGGCCCTCCACCCGGTGTCGGAGCACATTCTCGCCCAGCACGGACACGCACCACCGCGGGGAAGCCAGCAGGGATATTACAATTCGTCGCACGACCAATCCTCTCAGAGCGGCGACTCCAACTCGTTTCACGGTTCCGACTCGAGACGCTCAAGCGGCATGAACCAGTCCGTTCACTCCCTCTCTCGGTACTCTGTATTCGAGAACCCGCGAACAGAAATCCCAATGCCGCCACCGGTTCCTGCGTTGCCACCAATAGCGTCGTCTGGCATGTCACGCCCGCCAACCGCCTCCAGTTCCAACTTTATGTTTTCCCCTCCCCAGAGCCCATACATGCCCAGCGGGAACCGAGACAGGGACTCGACAAGCACCAGCGGATTGAGCGGGAAGAGGAGTTCGTCCAGGCTGGGCAGCGCCTTTTCTCGTCTCGGCCTACGGTCCACAAAGCAAAGCCAGCCCGCCACACCAACACGCTCACACAACCCCTCCACCTCGACCCCTTCTCTCGCAGAGTCGCTGACCTCCACCAGCGTGTTCGGCGTACCGGTTGCCCAGTCCATGAAGGTTGCCAGAGGTGTGGCCTCGACATCCCACGAAGGGGGCTCGGCAGGCGGCAAGAGTGCGCGAGACTACCCCCTCTGCATCCTGCGCTGCGTCTACTACATTCGGGACATGGGCCTGGCCGAGTGTCCGCATGTTTTTGGCCAGGACGGCGACAGCTACCGCGTGTCTGACCTGAGGGAGATCTTCAACAGCCCGCAGACTGGCTACGGCAAAGTGCTGGACTGGAGGGACTTCACCGTCTATGATGCTGCCGATCTGGTTCTTGTGTATCTTAACGAACTGCCCAAACCGCTCGTTCCGGATTCCTTGGCCAAGAGGTGGATCAAGTTGAGCAAGCAGTCGAATGTGGCAGGAAGCATGGCGCTGAGAATAGACCAGGGCATTGACTTTTGGGAGGAGTCACTCATGGGCATCAAGGGGCCGGAGCGGAGCCTTTTCAAGCTACTGTTGACGCTCTGGGGCGATATTGCCGACCAGGCCGAGAGGAACGAAATGACAGCCGAGCGGCTGGCCGGGAGGGTCATGAGGCCCCTGCTGCATTTTGTGCCAGTGAGCGCCATGGGCAAGGCGGCGGCAAAGCAGGCGCAGTACGAGACGGATCTGTTGCTGGGGATTGCATTCATGATCAGAAAGAGGAGCGAGTATAATGCGGAGCTCAAGAAGAATGGGGGTAAGCCTGTGAAGCCAAAGGGGCTTCCGCCTGGATTTTAGAGGAGGTTTTGTTACTTGATACCCATCTTATTTTCTTGGATACCTATGGGGAGGCGTGTGTGTGTGTGTGTAACGTTTATTAGCCCTGCCCGGCTTGCCGGGCGTGAAAATACTACTCAGTGGTAGGTGAGGGCTGTGGTAGTATACTGTATAAATACATGATGAATCCACCCAGGGCCATAGGCCACACGTATATACCACTTTCAAGCCTTTGCGTCATCGCGGTGGCAATCAGGCGAGGGCGTCTGAATAGCCCTCTATTCACCGTGACCCGGCTCCGGTTCCTGGTCAAACGGCTTGTATATACCCTTCCCTATGCTTGTATATGGTGTTCGAGGATGCGTGTACGGGGCTGGTGGATGGTAAAGCTGCCAGCTCGAGATGGCCAAAGGGGGTAGTCGCATCGATTTCGATGGTGCTGGATGCGCGCGTATGCGGAAATATGCGCGTAACATCACTCGTGATCGCGGTCCTTCCCAGGACTATCTTTTTGAGGGTGATAGCCCACCGCGCGAGGTGTTAAAGTCGATTTTTCGTCGTCGTCGATGGCGGTGATTTCGATCGAAAATGGGTGTTCTTGGTGGCTGGTAGTGCCACTAACAGGGCCCGGTGAGGGCTACGGCCAAAAATGGCCTATTTCCCTGGGACCCACTGGTAGGCCATTTATCAGTGGGTGCCAAGAAAAAATTTTTGTCGGGGAAGGTGACCTATGGGGAGGCGTAAATACACCATGCTGATTTTTTTATGCATGATTCAACAACAGTTGTTGCTGCCTGTGCCCACCCGACAATGACCCGGTTTTCTTTTTTTCCTTGACTTCTACTTCCAGTTCAGCATTTTGCATTCGACAATGGCGGGGTCAGCTTCCATTCTCTGTGAGTTCAGAGTGTTAGTATCGACTCTGGATGACTTCCTCAAGGCCATCTGTTGGCTACGTAACCCATGGCATGGTATCTCTCTTCCATTCTGCATAATATCTCGTCCAGTGACAGTCTGTGCTCCCACACTGGCTCAAACCGGCTGATCATTCCTCCGTCCACTTCGTCTTCACTGATGCTGCACCGGAACCTCATAGACACTTGACCTCCATCTCACCCCTCTTGTGAACTTGCGCGGTGGCTGAATAGCAATAACCCGTACTCCTCGGTTAGCTTGATTCCCCGCATTTAATCAAGGCTCAGCCTCATAGGGTCTATTTATTGGGAAACCTCCCAATGAAGACGCCATGCTGTGATACCATCCATACGTACCATGTCCCAGTAAAATCCTTGCAAAGGTCTAGACCACGCTGCTTAAACATCATGCTGGAGCTGTTGACAGCAGCCCACCTCCAGTCATTGGCGCTCATGGTAGTCGGAGCTGATGTCTATCATGCATCAGATGTGTACCACGTAAATTGTTTAGGAAGGTCGGTATGCTCTGTGTTTGACCGCGGAGGTATTGATGACCCGTTGGAGTGAATGGCATGTCATGAAACCTCCCGTCGTCACACAGTTCGGGTGTTGATTCCTCTATAAATTGCCTCGGCCTCTTCCAAAGAACACCCTCTCATCGCAACATCCGGCCACAAAATAGCAACATCACAACCTTCTCCTCTTCACCATGCAACTCTCTTTCGTCCTGCTTGCTGCTATTGCAGCCCCAGCCCTTGCAGCAGTGGGGGGCCGCTGCTCCAACAACTGGGGCGGCGATTGCATCTGCCTCGACTCCAGTGTATGCCGGAACCGCTGGCGCGGTACCCCTTATACCGGCTCTCCAGGCAACTGGCCCTGTCCCAACGATCCTGACAACATCATGGCATGTGTTGTCAAGCCGTGCCCCGGACAGGGCAGCGGCACCCAGTGCTTGTGGAGAAATGCTTGTCGCAGCCCCAACGGAAGTAAGAATTGCTCTTGACAGTGTCTCTGCTGGCCCAGACTGACCATGGCAACAGACCCTGTATGTCCGGGAGGCAATGACTTTATCTGCTGCAACCATCACTGGTAGACGTGTACCTAGGTAGTCTTTTCATATACGCACATTTTGATCTTGAGTTCGTATCATCATTTGATTCAATATCGCTACAGAAACACACCAACGCCTGTAAATGCATCATCGTATCCAAAACGGAAAGCCACCTATGTGATGACAGAAAACCCCCCAAACAGATCAGTACACTGTAGCTTTTGCCCCGAGTCTTACTATCATTACACCTTTTCATCAGCCGAGATGGTCTTTGTCTTCTCCAGTAGCCCAAAGTCGCTGTCCAATTCCTTTCGGAGAGCAATATGACGCTCCAAAAAGGTGACCGCTGCCCCTAGAAGCGCCATGACCAGAAAGATGAACCAGACCAGCTTGAGGCTGGAGGCAAAGACGCCCCTGATTTGGTCTTCCACATCTGGCTTGCCAAAAGCGCTGATCCAGCTGGCTGACGCATGCTCGTATGCCTGCCCATTGCTGAGTTGGGTCTGGGCACTCGAATCGCCGACAGTGCCCAGGCTGGCAGAGAACTGAGCGTTGAAAGCGGCGTTGGGAATGGCGACACCCAAGAGCGAACCTAGCCCCCTGAGAAATGCCCATGACCCTGTTGCCGCGGCGTTTTCCTTGTCCGTCAGCTGGACAAGAACGGTGGGAAGAGTGGTGGAAACAATTATGCCAGATCCAGTGCCAACGAGGAACGAAAAGAAGATCCACAGCGCAGTTGAGCTGGACTTTTCGTAGACGACACAGAGAAACAGGCCGGCAGCCATGAGAACAAAGCCCATGCGGTGCATAAGTCTGTATCTGCCAAACTTTGCCAGCAGTGGTCCTCCCAAAGCCGCCAAGATGACAATGGTGAGCGTGCAGGGGAGGATGAGCACTCCCGATTCTGTCGGCGAAGACCCCAGAATGACTTGGAAAAAGGGTGGGAGGTAAAACTGGAAGCCATACGTGATAAAGCCGTGGATGACCGTGATGACAAAGGCGGCCACGGTTGTCCTGTTGCTGAAGACGTGGGGGGCCATGATGGGGTGCGAGCACCAGTCACTTCGCTCCCAAAGGGCAAACGCCAAGATCCCCGAGAAGCCCGTCGTGAGGAAAATGATGATGGGCGGGGAGTTCCATGACTCGACGTCAACCGCCGAGGTGAAAGCAAGAAGCAGCATGATGACGCTGGCAGTCAGGACTGTAATGCCCAAAAAGTCGACCTGCGACACCTTGTATCTCAGCTCGTCCCAGGTCCTGGACGGGTTTCCGTTGTTGAGTCTCAGCCAAAACCACATGAGGATCAAGGCTACCAAACAGATGGGAATGTTGATGCCGAAGCACCAGCGCCAGTTCATGGTGGCAAACACGCCCCCCAACAAGGGACCCACCGTTGTTCCAAGGGCGTAGACGGCCGCTTTGATGGCGACGTAGTGTCCCCTCTTCTGCAGAGGAATGATGTCGCAGAGGATCAGCTCGGCAAATAGATCGATGCCTCCGGAGCCCATGCCTTGAACCACCCTGCCGAGAATCAGAACGCCGCTCGAGTTGGCCCAGCCGGAAATGGCGCTTCCGATGCCGAAAATGACAACGGCGGCCATCATCAGAGGTCGACGGCCGAGGATGTCGGCAAGTTGGCCGTACAGTGGCTGGAAGACGATTGATGCTAGGAGAAAAGACGTGGCGACCCAGGACGAGTTTGATCCCAGGTTGAGAGAGTTGGAGATGGTGGGCAGAGCGGTACTGACCACGCTCCCCTCAAAAGCGGACAGGAGGATGGGTATGCACACGGCTGTGAAGCACCTCCAGAACCCAGCTCCCCGGCGCCACTCTGGCACGGCAGGACCCGAGAAGCGGGATGGCTTCTCCTTCTCCGTGTCCCATGAGTCTAGAGACGAAGAGGAGGAACACTCGGAAGAGGTGAGAGGAATGGTAGAAATGACAACCCCCTTCTCTTTGGACGATATAAAAGAGGCATATGATGGTGGTGGTGGTTTGACTTTGTCGTCGTCATGAATAGGGGTTGGACAGCAGTCAGACCTGGTGTCAATGCCAGAGTCTGAGCTGGTGCGGGCCAGAGTCTCGGTCTCAGACTCGATTTCAATCATGGAGTCTGTATCGGTCTCGGCTCGGCAGGTCGGCCGAACACGAGGGTGGAAGAGACCCATGGTGAGTCGATGCTCTCCCCAGGTGGGGAAACGACTAAAGGATGAAAAGTATTCGGCGGGGACCGACTGAGCTCTGGCAGAGACAAATCGTGGGCGGGACCAGCCGTTGGACAAGTTCGAGTGAGGTGGGCAGATTTGTGCAGAAGCAATGTTCAGATGGAACGATGGAGGTTAGGGCATCAATGGAACGGCTTGATGAAAGATTGGTCTTGCTTTTAAACTTGTGTCGAGCCCCAGGTCGCTCCCTTTTCTCTTCCTGAATTCCCAGTAATCAATATACACAACATACACAACATACACAACAGCGACTGGCGGGCCTGGCATTTCTGTCAATTGTCAGCTACCTGTACATGTAGTCATACCTCATGTTTGCGTGCCAAGTTTGGATCCATTGCCCGCCATCTGGTCTGGATATCCGTCCAGAGTACAGAAAAGTTTAATTTCTAGACTCACCTCTCACATTGTCATCGCTTGTCCTTTGGAGGAGCCACGTACCCACCCCTTGCCATACGAACAACCGATGAGAACTGACCGTCAGAACTCATGGTGAACCAGCGAGAGCGACACTAGATCATGATGACCCATCGTATCTCTGTGATGGATACTGCGAGAGATACTTGGTCATAGCTGAGTTTTCGCCGCGTGGAACGTTCATCGTACACTTCACGTCCCGCTATCGGACGGAGAAGGGCGGCTGCTTTGTTGTCGTGGGAGGTTCCCGAAGCTCCTTCTGCCATGCTCCATGCCTCTACCCATCCACGCTGGCCCAGCGGTCAGTCTATGAGGTGTCTGAGTAATGCCCGGATCTTTGGCTTGCCGTTGGAAGTCGATCATGATCCAATGCCGCACTGATTGTGTCACCGATGACCTAGAGTATGGGGATCGAGAGAGTAAAAGTTCGGGGGACACAGTATCCGAGGCCGAGCTCCTATTGGGCGGTTTGGTGATTCCGACGGGCACGGACAGGGTTTGGCTCATTGTTATTGTTGATTGGTTACCCAAGGGTTGGCAGCTCTTGGTGCTGCAGCGTAGGAATGAATACGGGCGCTCATGAGTTCAGCCAAGAGGTTATATATCTCAACAGAATCTTCCGCGCACCGTTTTGACGAGGATGCCTTGATTCGCTGCCTTGGCCCATGGTCAGACCACCCAGAGATCAGCACCATGGTGGGAATGCAAGGGACATGCATATAAGGGAAAGCATTTTGGTGGTTGCAGTCTTGTCCTAATCGATGCCGTAACAAACTCCGGTCCCCATTCTCGCCTAGGAGAAGGCTTGGCCCATTTCGCCTGCTTAGGCTAAACAGATTGGATAGAAGCAAAAGAAAACCTGGGAAAGCTCGACAGGACTGTTAAATGTATGCAGGGTTGTGCTAGACATTCTAAATTCAGACACGATGATTCAAAAAGAGGACTAGGTTCCGCTCCGCGACCAAGTCAGTGTTGTGGCATGTTCGCTTCCACCTTTTTCCGAGACATGAGGCGTCGATTCATTCCAAATGGACAAACAGGTGTCCCGACCCGAGCGAGTCTTACTCGGGGAATTGGCAAGTAATCCGGAAGCAAATGCCGGGCTGAATCAGGGCAGAGAGGTAGCCAAAAGTCTATATCAGCCCGCTTTTCCACGCTCCTGTCACAGACCCAAATTCGTGATTTGGCAAGCCAAGCACACCACCCCTTCTACAATGGTTTCCTTCCGCCTCATGCTCCTTGCCCTGGCACTTGGTGCCTCGGCCAAGCCAGTCGACTCGGACGCCCTTGAAGCCCGCCAGGACAGCGCAGACAAGATCGACAGTTGTGCCACAGTTCGTTGCGCCAAAGGCACAATCTGCAGAGTCCTCCTTGGACGTCCTCTATGCGTTGCCATCGACGCTCGCGAGACCAAGTGCGGCACCGCTGTTTGTGCCGCAGGCATGGTCTGCTGCAACGCATCTTGCAACCTCTGCACCAGACCCGACATGATGTGCACGCAACAAGTGTGCGAGTCGCCCGACACCAAGCCTCCTCCCATCGTGGAGCTTCCCCCGGCCAAGGATCGAATCTGCGGAACCAAGATCTGCCCCGTCGGACAGGAGTGCTGCAACTCAAGCTGTGGTTACTGCCGCGCACCCGGCCAGGGATGTACCAAGGAGCTCTGCGCTCCCACACGTGTACAGTGTGGCAACGTTGTGTGCACAAACGGAAATGTGTGCTGTAACTCTTCATGTGGCATCTGTACACCACCTGGAGGCTTCTGTACCCTGCAGTTCTGCGCCAGTTAAACCATGCCAAGTTTTGGGTGCAGATGTTGGTTAGTTTGGCATAAAGGGGTAAGGCGGGTCACACTGTTGAAGGAAAGGGTTGACAAAGGAAAAGGGGCTTGTTTACTTTTTGTAAGAGTTTGAATTCGAACAGTCTGACCGAGTATCCAATCCAATGTGATTGTCACCTGTCCGTCAGCAATGGGAAATTGCTCCGAGCATCTCGATGTTGAAATCCCATGTCAGCCGATCGGTTTGTGTCGACGTCCTTGAAATCTCCGACCATGCGTCGCCGGTACCGGCCGGAAGACCCGGGGCGAAGCTGTATTTCGACCTCCATGTCTCAGCCCGGGTCGTCTCGTGTATATCCTCCGCGATCGGCGGGGCCACAGACGGAACGGTCTGGATCCAGTGTCTTGAAAAATCTCCGGCGCTCGTGGGACTGTTTGGCTCCAGATAAATTGCCTTTTCGCGATCGGGCTGAGGCGGAAGTTACCAGGTCGTGGGCAAATACTGGCACTGCAAAGTAAATCAAAAGGCCAGAATGATGGTTGACAGACGTCAAAGATGGTCAATACGCCTTGAAGATGGTCAATCGCTTTGAAGATGGTCAATACGCCTTGAAGATGGTCAATACGCCTCGAAGCTGGTCAATACGCTTTAAAAGATAGTCGATACGCCTTGAAAGATAGTCAATACGCTTTAAAAGATAGTTAATATGCCTTACAGGATAGTCAATAGGCCTTCAAAAGTAATCAAGAGACCTAATTAATCTTTAAAAGGGTGCAAGTGGACAATCATTAGACGTTGTTTTGTCCAGGGCGTACCTAGGTGCAAATGAGTGGCCGTCCAGAGTGGGGATGTCAACGCCGTCAAGTGACGTCTGCCTGTCCGGACTCCCGGCGGTCCCCCAAAACGAAAAACGTCGAGTGACCTTGTCTTTTGCGACTTGACAAGGCTCGACACCACGATGAATCTGCTCCTGATGGCCTGCTTGGCCCTGTCGGCCACTGCCATCGATGCCAACAGCACGTTGGCGCTCCGGGATATCCGCTGCGGGAGCGGCCTCGCCAGCTGTCCCTCTTCGTCTTGCTGCTCCTGGGCCGGCTACTGCGGATACTCTGCCGCCCACTGCGGCGCCTACTGTCAGGTTGGCCGTGGGTTTTGCGACATGTGAGTCTTGATCTGTCACGAGTCCACAGCCGAACTGACGGTGACCAGTGACCATGTCCGCCGGCTTCGCCGTGACCACTTTCGTCCCCAAAACCGTGGCAAACGCGTCCACGACTGCACGCAGCCCGACTCGATAGCCTTGACCTTTGACGATGGGCCCTCCGCGCAGACCGGGCCCCTTCTCGACCTGTTGCGTGACGAGGGCGTCAAGGCCACGTTCTTCGTCAATGGCGAGCACCGAGAGCCCAAGGCCTACGACGCTCGCACGGGAGCCTGGCCCGGCATTCTGCGGCGCGTCATCGCCGAGGGACACCAGCTCGCGTCTCACACCTGGGGCCACCTCGAGAACCTGGACCGCGAGTCGTCCGAGTCCAGGAACCAGCAGATGATGTGGAACGAGATCATGTTTCGAGACATTCTGGGCTTCTTTCCCACCTACATGCGGCCACCGCACGGGAACTGCGACGGCGCCTGTCTCGGCCAGATGGCCGGGTTGGGCTACACGGTGGTCATGTGGAATCTCGACACGGACGACTGGAAGAACCAGCCGGCCTCCAACATCTGGAAGTCGTTTGAAAAGTTTAGCGCCGAGCTCTGGAACCCCGACCACAGCGGTCACGGTCGGGTCATTTCTCTTGCGCACGACACCCTGCCTGCGACGCTCGACCTGGCCAAGCACATGATCAGCCAGGCCAAAGCAAAGAAGCTGCGGTTTCTGACCGTCGGCCAGTGTCTCGGAGACTGGGACCGGGCAAACTGGTATCGGGACGGCTGGACCGGGCAGAGAAGGGCTGTCTGAGGGCTTGTTGGGGTTGCGAGTAGATCAAATAATTATTGAGCATTTTCTATCTAAGGTTATTACTACTACCAAGCTAAGGATCCAAAATAACTCCAACGCACCGAGGTATCACAAAATGAAACGCTTCTTCAAAGTAGGATCAAGGCTTTAGCCCCTGGACTCCAGCTCCACGATACCAGCCTCCTCCTTGGAGTCTGACGCAATGCTCCGCCCAACGCAGCGTCCAGGGTGCCAGACATTCAGGAGAGGCACAGCCAGGACCACGGGCAGGAACTCGAGTGTGCCAAAGTAAACCTCCTTTGTGCTCAGGTCGCCGCCCAGACCCTCGGCGGTCTCGGCCAGACGGAAAACGGTTCTCAGGTAAATCAGGAGAGTGGCGGTCGAGAAGGCGGCAATGAAGAGCGACAGGCCGGCCTGCTTGATCTGCCTCCTGGCACGAAAAATGAACACGCCGCACAAGATGATGAACAGTCCGATGGCAAAGACCTGATAGGCCAGACCTCCAAGCAGAATGTTGTTGGCAGCCGTGGGGTCCTCGCGCTTCTTTTGCTTCACGCCAATCAAAGCCGCACCGGAGATCTGAGTGATGGTGGCGACGACGTCGGAGGTGATGAAAAACCAGAGAATCCACTTGGGAGGAAGGAGTGAGTATTCTCGTCCCAGTCGGTGGATCAGGGCGGATAGGATGGCGTAGATGCCGGCGGCGAGAAAGACGGGAGCCGTGACAATGAAGAAGTATTGGAGAATAAAAAAGATGAGGTTGTACGGGTTGACCTTGGCGGACAGGCAACGAGCGATGTAGCCGACGATTTCAAAGGCCAGGCCTATAGGGAACGTGCAAAAGTATACGGTGCGATATCGGACGACCTGGAACAAGTGGGCGACAAAGTAGAGGCAGAAAAGGATCGTGGCTAGGAGGGCGAGAGCGAACGAAGGAGTGTAGCCATAGATGATGACGGGCGCGTCGTTGGGACCGCCGGGGAAAGGCCAGTTGGGGTCGACGTAGCCACCGCGGCCGGTGTTGACGCCGGGTGGTGGTCCGCCGCCGGAAGAAATGTCGATGCCGGGTGGTGGTCCTGGAGGAAATGTTAGCGACGTTCGTTTCATTGCTCTAGACTCTTACGTACCGCTCATGTTTGTTCAGGGTCGTTGCCTTTGGGTCGTTTCTAGCAAAACCGTTTGCGATGTTTTGACGGCGAGAGAGAAAAGTGCGGAGGGAGGGTTGACATTTTAATCTGGGTCGCGTCAGCCAAGAACTGCCAAGCTCGTCGTCGCGATCTCCCAGCCGCTGGGCCCACGGGCGAGATCGTCGAGAGTCCCTTTGATCGAGGGGTCAGGGGCTCGTTGGGCGGGATTGGACCCTTGGCAACCTGTCGCTTTGTCCGTCAGCCTTGGCGCTGTCAGCCGGCGACGACACGGACACGGGAATTTTGGAGCTGAAGCTGTTGCTGCTGTCGACTGATCAGACTGCCGCCATCGCAAAACACAAATTCATCAGATGGCACTCTCGATGTGGCGCCATCGCCAAAACGTGGCCATCGTGGCAGATCTGAACGCCCCACACCTTTGCTTTTTTTAGCCTATGGCATCCACCGTTGAGCCCCTGCCATGAACTGGCTAGCCGGAAGCAGGCTAGCGCGCATATGCCGCCAAATTGCGACGAGTGGGTTACCGAATCCAGAACATTGTGGGTCCGCCGTTGAATCCCGTCGGCATTTGTGCTCGTCTTTCTAGAGAATCGAGTGCTGTCACATCGACCCTTCCATGTATCTCAACTGTAGAGGGCGCAAGGCTTAGTGGGAGCGGACATGGTAGGATTACATGGTTGCATCCGGGCAGGCAGGCTTCTAGTCTTGCAGTTGGAGTGACGTCTGTAGTTTTGCACATCAAGTCAATGTAGTCAACACGGGGTGCCCGGGGCCAGGCCCTGGACAGGATGAGTGGTGCTGGAATAGAAAATGCTGTCGACTATCTTCTGTGACTATCTTGATTCTGTGACTACCTTGATCTGTGACTACCTTGATCTGTGACTATCTCAATATGCTGTATCTCAAAATGCCGTGACTATCTTTAGAGCAGTTTTTGTTTCTTGCTGATGATCTTGAGATGCCTGTGGACTATCTTGGTCTTTTTGTGTCATGTTGAGATGCCTTGGACTATCCTAAAGTGTTTCTTGCTAAAGGGTCTGGTCACTCATTCCACAGTATCGGTTCTTTTGTCCAGGGTGTCAGCCAACGGTGGCTCTTGTCTTGTTTGCCAAAAGAAAACATCGCCCCAGATTGTCCCAAGCTTGATGTTACTCTGCAGATGCAAGCCGTCTCATGTTGCCAGACTGGTTGACGCCGGTGAAGGAGCCGTTTGTTTGCGACAAACAAGCCCAGGCTTGCAGACGGCCGACCTTGACAGAGCAACGCAGCGAGGCTCTGTGTTGAGCTTAGACCCCAGCTGAGGCTTGATACATGAAATGTGAGCTGACAAAGATGTTCTACAGGAAGAGCATCTAGTCCGACTGCCAAGCTGCTGCGGTTTGCCAACAGGGGCGATTCACCCTGATTCTCTGACTGATCGGAATATGGGGCCGGTTTGGGCTGATTGCCCGCTCGTGGCTATCAAGCAGAATGACACACTGACCAGAGACAAGATTGGGCAAGCATAGAATGGGTCACCATGGATCACAAATCAGTCAGCTTGTCAGAAAGACATCAGCCGTCACAGGAGCATGCAAACACATCGGCCGCCACAGAAGAGTGACAAAGGCATTTGCGGTAGACCTAGATATGTACAAGAAAGCAGGTATCATCCAGTGTCACGGCATCCATCCCCCAACCTCGTCGCCGCCCCAAACATCATCGCCGCCTGCCACTAGTGGGTCTGAACATAAATGTCCGAGTTGCCGCTGCTCTGGTAGCCCTCGGTGGCGACGATCTGGTAGTAGTGCTGGCCCAGGTTCATGCCGTGGCTGGCCCAGGCGTTGAAGTGGTTCTGCATGTTGACGGAGCCGCCGACACGCTTGGAGGTGCGCACGCTCCAGTACTGCTGGAAGGTCCTGGTACCGTCGATCGAGGGCTGGTTGTAGCGGGTGGACACGTAGACGTTGTAGGTGCCGCCGTCCGTCTGGAAACTGCCCTTGTACTGGGCACCGCTGCTGGGGTTGTAGGTGCCGTACGATTCGATCACGTAGTATTCGACGAGAGGGTTGCGGGTCCAGCCATAGACGGCCAGGTATCCGTTGCCCTGGGGGTTGAAGGAGCCTCCATAGTTGATTGTGCTGTTTTCCCATCAGTGATTGTCTTGTTTGTCTCGGAGGAAAAACTCACCGGCCGTTGCCCGGGTTCCATCCCTTGCCGCCGACAAAGTTGCCAGTGTTTCTCCAGCTCACCTGGTACCGGCTGCCCTCGAGCATGGTGTAGGTAGCCTGGCCGCCGCCGTCGGACCACCACGAGTAAAAGTAGCCGTTGTGATAGCCCTCGCCGTTGGGGGTGATCTGGCGTCTCTCGAGGGCCTCGGTCGAGTTGCCATTGTCCTGGTCGAGAAAGTCAAAAGGACGACCAAGAGCCGAGGTGACGGCCGTGGCCGCAAGGAGGAGGGACTTGAAAGAAACCATGGTGATGACTCTTGCAGTTGCTGGAGATGCTGAGCTTGGTTGCTTGGTTGCTTGCTTGCTGGAGATGCTGAGGTTGTTCTCTGAGGAGCAAACGTCCAGACTTTTATATCTGAGACTGACTCTCCAAGGGCCGGCCTTGCTGCTGGGACATCAGTTCCATCCTTGCCACATTCCTAACCTGGAACCTGCGCCGAGTGAGGCTCTAGACACTCTTGAACATCGCCGTCTAGACCATCCACCTATCACGATCCTCCAACGTCACCGTCTAGACCATCCACCTATCACGTCGGCGTGAGAATTCTGGCTAAATGCCTTGGTGGAGAGCTCGAGGCCCGAGACTCCATCTGACCTGTCGTCGGGTTGACTTGGCGATGGTAGAGCTGGAGGCCACGGGCGGCTGCTTCGACGACGCAGTTCCACGGTTCGGTAGCTGCGGAATGGAGGATCGTTCCCCGGATTTTCACGCCCCGGATTTTCATGCGGAACAGGGATCGCTCCCCGGATCCTGGGTCCATACACGACGCAGATCATTCCTGATTCGGACAGGGCCAAATAGCCTGTATTCGGGTTCGGCACTGCGGGCTTTTGGCTAAACTTGGGCAGCAGCAGAGCCTCTTGGCTGCGTCGAGGCGGCACGTCATTGGAGCGCAAGGAGCATGTTTGAAAACCTCACCTTTGATCCATTCCACCGAGGTGAGCGTGTATATAGAATTTCTGAATAGTTTTGCATCATTCTTGATGCTCAGATGGGCGTTTGGCTCGTAGTGCTGTCCTGGCAGACTTACCTCGGCAACCTGGGCCATCTGGAGGAACCTTCCAGCGGGCCAGAGGCAGACAAGCCGACACCCGGGGCCGCCCAACTTCCAGACTGGCAACCGGCCACTCGTCGGCATGAGGGAGGGCTTTTGAAGAGTCACAGATTCCCACTGGCGGCGGGCCAGGTCAACCACGAGTGTCAACATGGTGTCGGCTCGAGCTGTGGGCAGGAGCACCCGCCGTGCCTGCCGTCCTGACACATTGACCTGACCACCTCAGGCAGCGCAAAGCCCTGACTCCCACAAAGCAAATGTCCCAAAACAAATCTCGGTCCCATCAACAAAAGCGACAGTCCAAGCCGCCCATCGTTCGCCCAATCTTGACGGTCCAGGCCTGACGACCAGTATCGCTTACTCGCATCCAGTCGGGCACAAGAGTCTGACGGCACCATACCGTATGCTGTTTGATACCCCAATCCGAGCCTTGCAGGTAGCTGATCCAGAAGCAGTCCATTCCCAGGCCCACACTGGTCAACTCCAAAAGCAGTCGATTCTGTTGACTGGAGAATCAGTTGTACGTGTATGCTCCATAACCTGATTCCCAGTCCGAGCTTTGCAGTAGCTAACCAGAAGCCGTCCATTCTCCAGCCCAACTACACTGGTCAACCAGTCCAAGCCTTCCGCCGATCCTAGAAACAATTCATCCATCCGAGCTCCCTTTCACCGACCCAGAAACACCACACGAAGACGATCCAAGCCTGTTCTCTACGGACCAAGCTCCCACCCCTCATCGTGAGCAAGCCCAGAAGGTAGCTTGGACGACACTGGTTGGAGTGGGAGGCGCAAGGCGTGGTATGGAGTCAGGACCCGCGTCCAGACGAAATCCATTCTCCAGCAAGCGCCCTGAGGCGTAAGAGCGACGAGGAGCACACTCTCGGTCATTTACCTTTGCTTGCCCTCCACCTGCGACTCTGATCTGGTTCGCGGAGAACACACAGCACTGTATTCCCTTTCACGACCTTGGAAAGTCGCAACATGGGGATTTCCATCCGTGCCCACACGCAATCGAGTCTCCAGCAAGCGCCACGATAGACAGCGAGGCGTGAGAGCGACGAGGAGCGCGCGGTCATGCGGGGTGAAGCACCTGGGTCTGTTTGGAGGGCGGCAGGGTTGCATTGGCAACGTTGCTTTGCCGGTTCATCGTGGGCATTTGCCGGTTTACCGTCTGTGAGCGGCAGCGTTGCTTTGCCGATTCATCGTTTGTGGGCGTTGCTTTGCCGATTCATCGTTTGTGGGCGTTGCTTTGCCGCTTCACCGTCTGGAGTCCTGGGAGACAAGCTGCATTTCGCCGGGCATTGGAGAAGGAGCACCCACGGATGCCCCAGGGAGAGAGCATCACGATGAATCATCCGTTTGCCCAGAAACGATCCTCTCGGCCGTGGAGCAAGAGTAACGCAGAGACATGCCAGGGCCCGTGTCATCCATTCTTCCTGTCACCGTCAGCTCCCGCCATGTCATCACCTTTGTCACTCGTCACTTTGTCACTCGTCATCCTGATCGTCAGCTAGACCCCTGGCGCCAGTGTCATCCTCGGCAGTCTGCATCCCAGCAACGTGGGCGCCCGTCAAACAGAGACTCATGTGTGGGCAGCAAGACAGCGCATGATCACCCACCACAGAGACAATGACTCGGCGGTTTGTTCTGGTTTGCACACCCTCTGCCGCAGTCATGACCGCGTCCACCACATATATAAGCCGTCTCTGGCCCACCAACAATCTTCCCAGTCTGCACAATCTGCATCACAATTCCTTGCTCCTTGAGCATCACCCCACCTTGGACGTCTACCTACCTCGACGCACAGTACGGATCGGGATCCTTCCCCATAGTTCATTTGCCGGCCACGTAGCCATCGTCAGCAGAGGATTTGCAACCACCTCACCAAAGGCCTAGCCGGGTCTGGAGATTGATGAGCAGCGCTGTCGCTTGACGAGACAGCCCGGTGTCGACGCTCCCGCATTGCTCGTCACCTTTGCCTCTCTCTAGCTGCCCACAGCCATGCCATGAACACTCGTGACTGGTGTCGGCTCTTGGGCCAGGGCAACAAGACGTTATATATATTGATCAGCACGACATTCATCACTTCACCTCCAGTCATCCTCGACAACAGACGAAACCCTGTTCCGACGTTTCCCGCTTGGACCCGCTCCGGACGGCTGTACTTTGGAGTCGAAAGATGTCGGCTTGAGACTTTTGGCCAAGGCGCTCTGTGGGCCTTTGACGTTGAGACCAGCCCGGCAGCGCGAGGAGACCGCGCGAGGAGACCAGCCCGATGCGCGAAGCTCTGATACCCAGCAGCGCGAGGAGACCAGCCCGAAGCCCGAAGCTCTAATACCCAGCAGCGTAAGGAGACCAGCCCCTATCACCCAACCCACGAGCAATCGGTCGGCACCACCCGAAAACGACACAGCGAACAACAAACTGGCAGCAACAAGCGGCAAGTTATTGACTCTGCCGAAGCTCTAGTACCCAGCAGCGTGAGGAGACCAGCCCCTATCATCCAACCCATTTACCTTGGCGTCCCGTCATCCAGAGATGAAAGACTGGATCCGCGATCCTTTTCACCAGCGCCAAAGCGCGAAGCTCTGATACCCAGCAGCGCGAGGAGACCAGCCCGAAGCGCGAAGCTCTAGTACCCAGCAGCGTGAGGAGACCAGCCCCTATCACCCAACCCACGAGCAATCGGTCGGCACCACCCGAAAACGACACAGCACACAACAAACTAGCAGCAACAAGCGGCAAGTTATTAACTCTGCCGAAGATCTAGAGCATACCTGAAGGGCGATCCGGGAGCACGAAACTCGTCCCCCGGGGCGAAGACGGCAGGGAGGCATCAGTCGTCTTCCGGCGAGTGTTGCGGAAGCAGCGGTTTGTATACGCGGTCAAAATGACACCTGAGCGTCAGGTCATCCAGAGATCAAGGATTGGATCCGAGACCCATTTCATCAGCGTCACGACCCTGCCTTTGGTCTGATCACCCATGGACAGACACAGCGGCCATTTCTCTCCTATCCCTGGAGCCCGATACCACCAAGGATTGGATCCGAGATCCATTTTACCAGCGTCACGACCCTGCCTTTTGGTCTGACAAGATGTGGGACTCTGTTCACCCATGGACAGGAACGGTACCATTCCTTAGTTCTTACCCACCCAGTCTGCGGCATCATTCGCTCGGAGGCACCATGGTACGTCATCACACTCTTTTTCTTGCCTAGTCCCAGGCTAACAAACATTTGTTTAATAGCAGTGGACCGAGACTGCGCTGCAACTCTTGCGTCTGGACCACCGTCGCTATCGGGGTGGCAATCCTGTTGCCCATTCTGTTGGAAATTTCCGAATCAAGATGACCGTCACGACTACCCATCCCGCCACTCCACCGGCATTGGGCTTCTCAGTTCGGGCCGAGACCACCGTTTTTATATATATTTACCTTGTCCTATCTTGGAGTCACCTTTACACGAAACCGGCCTGTTTAAACACCAAAATTAACAGCTTTGTCCGACGGGCTTTGATTGTGGGTTTGGCCTCATCCCATGGCCTGGCTAGGGTCGGAGATCAACCGCGACCACAACTGCACCTTCCAACCCATCCACCTTGCCGTCGGAAGGCTTGCCGCTGCGGAGGTCAATTTTGCTACTCTTGTGGTGAAGCCGCCTTGGTTGATTTGACTGTCGACTGGAGGAGGGATCACAGGCCACCTCGCATCAGACGATCTTTCCACCAACGTCTTTTTGTGCCACGGTCGCTATCGGGGTGGCGATCCTGTTGCCCATTCTGTTGGCAATTTCCGAATCAAGATGACCGTCACGACTACGCATCCAGGTCCGGCCGACCACCTCATCCACCAACCGGTTCCTTCAAGCACCAAGCCAAACCAAACCGTATTGCAGCGACTCTCGGCACGCGAATCAAGGACGTCCTCAACAAGATCCTAAGAGAGACCACCTCTGAGTCTTTGTTTGACCTTGAATGGCGCAAGGCCTAGACCCTCGGGACAACTTAAGCCGCACTTCACAGATCTTGTCCCGGAAAGAGGCTTCGCATCAAGACGGTATGCAATCGCGATCGCGACCAAGTACGCCGGCACTGCCTGGAGATGTTACCACTTCAACCCCGACCCGGAAGGCTCCAAGACAACCTTTCCAACCCCAGAGGTCGGCATCCATTCTCGCCTCACAACCAACTTGACCTCTTGATCTGTCGGCGTCTGCAGACCCAAGCCGAATCACGTCCCCGCCGGTTAGGGCTTCGGGTTAGCGGTTAGGGCTTAGGGTCATGGTTAGGGATTAGGGTCATGGTTAGGGATTAGGGTCATGGTTAGGGATTAGGGTTAGCTGTGGTATGGAAGAGAATTGGTCGGTGAGTTACTCTTTATGTGTCGCGTGGCCTGTCTAACAGGTTGCAGTTCTATATCACAGCAAACCAACATGCCGATTCGCCCGTGTAACTAGCATCGCGGTAGTTGCCTGCGCGGGCAAAGATTGAAAAAACCCCTGACGCATGTCGTCCACCGAGGACGCAACACCAAAGCCTGTGGGGCAAGACGACCGTCGACCTTTTGCTTTTCTCGACTCGGACTCTTTCCTCGGGACGGACACCGTTTGCGCATTATATTCCATGTTGAGGTTGAGACACAGCGCACTCTGTTGCTGTCTCTGCCGCTGCAAGCGAGGAAGACATCCAGACCTTGGCATTGGCTTTTCTCTTTTTCTCTGACATTTTCCTGCTCGAGGCCCGCCCCAGCTCCAAGTTGCGCGAGGCATGGGACGCTGGAACCGATACCGACAGCATCCTTCTGCTGTGTGTGCCGGTCCTGGCTCGACAACCTGACGGCTGGATAGGGTGGCTGATGGATGTATCCTGGGGGTCTGATTACCTTGCTGCAGACCACTGCCTCGAGCGGGCCTGATTATCTCGCGAGCCCGGCTAGCCATCACGGCTAGTCTCTGTGGGGCCGGAAAGTGGGTCTGGGATTTGCTTATAATTGCTGGGCATTGCTGGGCGGAACTTAGAGAACGAATAATACAACACTTTTTGGGGGTTTCCTCCTATAATTTGTCTGCATCTTGCCTGGTGAACAGAACCCGAACATCTCCTATCTATCATGGGCCTAACCGCAAAGGGTGAAAGATCGTTGGGCAAGACACTCATAGTCAACACACTTAAAAATCAACACACATTGCTCCCACCCGGCCTGCGCAGTGACTGTATTTCTTGGCTGCAAGGCCAGTGGCCCAGCGGCATTGGTTGGATTGGATTGGTTGGATTGGCTGTTGGATTGGCTGTTGGTTTGGGTGGTGGATTAGGTAGTGGTGCCGTCCAAGCTGCAACTTCAACATCGTCAGCGACGATACATTCTGGCGAGCATCTCGCATCACCGGCTGACTTTATCGACAGTGGCCAGCGACAGCCGTGATCAAACGCGAGGGATCTGTTGCGGCCTTTTGCTTCTAGCACCCAGAGGATCAGTGGGACAGTTGGTCGTGACACAGTTGGTCGTGACTGAGGTGGCTTGCCGTCAATGGTTCGGGGGGATGGTGGTCTGGTCACGGTCAAGTAAATGCAACGGGGGGTTTGGTACCACGACAAGACTGGGATTGGGCAGGATTGTGTGTCAGATACAAATGTCATGTAGACCAAAATGGGAGAAACAATACCGTGTGCTTTTTGTGCTGTTCCCTATGAATAGTTGAAACAAAAGACCAACGCCCAACCACTTTCTTGGCGAATGACGACAAGGTTTGGATGTACAGCTTCTTTTACGGACATTCCGACATGTCTGGGTGCTGGAGAAGAGGGCAAGGCTCGATGAAGGCTCACTTTAAACTCAGGCTCATTGATGCCCCTTTCTTCACTGTAAACCTTTATCATTCTGGCGGCAGCGTGAGACTTTGCAACGGCGATATGGAGAGGAAGCGGCTATGATGCCGAGTTGACATGTCTTGTCCTGACATTAACCAGCCTTGTCATCCTAGTATATCAGTCTACCGTGAGGCCTGACGGCATCATCAACTTGAAACTCAAGGACATGGGCTTGCCCGTTGTATCATTGTATCAAAGTCTTTTTAGCAAACGCAAGCAAGCTTTGTGAAACGTGTCCCATCACCAAGATCGCAGTCCTTTCTTCAAGTATCTGGCCCCTTTGGAAAATCCCTCCCCTGACGCCAATCCCAGCCGTTTGAAGAAACAGAAGGACACGAGTCACGGCATAAAGAGCCCAAGGTGAGGACAGCGGGCCCGAGGCAATAGAGTCTCCAATATGTGCAATGTCCTTTCCCGTGGTTCAACTATAGCATGATCCAGTTGTAGAAGCCGTCCGGAGCCTTTGCCCTTGTGATCAATCAAGCCTGTAATTTTTCTAGTGTCCATCTAGCCTACCTCCAAGTCTCTTGTTCCCACATTGCTGTCCCCGTGGAGAGGCCCAGCTCCTTCGTACCCAGAATCCTTGATTAAATCCACGAGCCGGTCAAGTTTGCTCGGGCCCAAGTCCCTGCACTCCTTTCCCAGCTAGCTGGAACTTGTGTTACCAACCTCTTTGGCACAGCTGGCACTGGCTGATGTGGAGTAAAGGATCGAAGCGGCATTGCCAGTCAGAACTGGCTGGATGAGCGGTGCTGGTCTACCTACACAGGTTTATTTACCGCAAAAGGAGAATAGCCAAGACAGATCATGTTGCACGGCTTGACAGATGGGTAATCAGACAGAGGGAAACTGGTGCTCAGATCCTTTCCGATGGGGTGGCTGTCGGAACAAGCAGACCTTGGGCAGCTGGGCTGTTGTGGATGTCGGTTCTCCTCATGCTTCTGGTTGCCCATGATAGCTTTGTCCTCCTGGCTTTGTCATCTTCCAGGGCACTCGACTTGCTTATTTGACAACCAAGGAAGGTGCCTCCCACTTTTCCGAAAAGCTCTGGTCAGCCAGATACTTCTTTTGCCCTGCGACTCTGAATTCTTTTTTTTTTTTTCCTCTTCTCCAAACAACAAAACAACAACATTTTCGATCTGCGCACTTTTCCCAGATCGACTACATCATGAATAACCACGACCCCTCCGGGGACTCCAGCGGCCCTATGGCCAATTTTACAAACCCGTTCGCTCCCCCGCCGGGAGATTTGAACATTCTCCAAGTCGTTGCGGATCTCGAGCAGATTGCTCTCCGCGATGTTGACCAAGGCGGACTCGGTATCCAGTCCCGCCAAGATCTGAACAAGGCCCTCGACCTCGCCGCCGAGTATCACTGCGGCCCCAAGCTGCATCAACAAGGGTACCAGCCCAAAGACGTCTGTTCGGACGCATTCACGCTCCTCACTTTTGAGAAGCTGTTTTGCGACTTTGACAGGCCCTTCGGGTGGGCAAGCGAGGCTGCCGAGCTGCTCAAGAACCCTGCCGGTAGGCCCTCGTCCATCCAGTACGAGCTTCTCTTCCAGGGTCTCCAGCGCCCACAAGAGGAGAGCAACCAGTCCCCGGCCAGCACCGGGCTGTCCCAAGAGCTCCCCCGAGCCGATCCAGAGTCCAGTCCATCTGTGGCCCAGAACGACGGGTTTGCAGATGCCCAAGTCGACCAGCAAGGCCCCCCCCAGCCTTCGGCCATGTCTGACGAGGCCAGCGAGCAAGACATCTACCAAGCCTCTCCCGTCCGGGGAGTGGAATGTGTCCGTCGCGTGGTTCATGAGGAGGCCCCCCCTCGTGCGCCTCCTGCCGTTGGCACTCCAGTCCACCGCACCGATGATCTGCATGTCCGCTGCCTGGGCAGCATCTCCATGACCGGCCCCGAGTGGACGTTCGAGCCAGACGAGCTGAACATGGTGAATCAGCTCTACAGATCCTACCGGCACCCCGGCACCTACCCGACCCACGCCGTTCTCGAGGCAATGTCTCTGCACTTTGGCAGAAACATTCAAGCAAGCCGCCAGAACCCCAGCCTGGGGCCTTGGGAGACACTGATCCCGCCCAAGCTGTTTTGCGGCTGGTTCTACGGTCAAGATGGCAGCATCATGAGGCAGTTTGTCGATCCGGACACGGGCGTGTTCCTCAGCCACACCGACGTCAAGATTTGGGTTCGTTTCTATTATGATTCGCTCACCTCTTCTGTGACCTTTGTCAAGCTTTGCCTTGGCCCGGCCGCCATGAACACGGTCAGAAACTCCAACAGGTTCTCCATGAATCCGTACCAGGTCAATGCCCTCCGAGACTGCTTCTTGGCCCTCAAGATCAACATTCTCGAACGTGGCAGGCACAGCGCCGTCAGCGTGTTTAGACACAACCCGGCCAGGTTGTTTTATCGACCTTTTAGCGTCAGTGAGCGGGTTGATGCGGCCTTCCCCCCGGTCGCCCCCGCGCCCATTGTCGACCAAGACGGGCCTCTGCCTCCCATGGACGAGGCCAAGATTCGAGACGAACTCGGTGCCTTGGTCCGCCACTCGTGGTTGGTCTCCAAGAGCGCCCAGATCCTCTTTGTCGAGGTTGTCGACCTGTTTGGCCGCCATCTCGGCGAGTGCTCAACCCCGGCGGATGCTCTGGTGGACAAGTTCTGCGAGGTCTACCAGGACACTGTCGGCACCATGCAGCAAAGCGCGGCAAACGGAGGCTGCGTCTTGCCCAAGGACATAGGCAGGTTCCAGCCATACGTCATGATCCCCATGACCCTCGCCAAGAAGCTCAAGGCTCTTGTGCCACCCGGCCGTCGCGAGTAGTGGAGCAAGTCTTTGCTTTCATGCCTTGTTAGGGGGCATGACTTGACAATATAATTTTCTTTTTACCTTGTAAATGAAGTTTTCTTGTGATTTGTAGTGACCAGTTCATGTTGTAGTCCATTGCCATACCTGCTTAAGCAGCCTGTCGTCTCGTAGCTTGTGATAATCCATAACTTTGTGCTTTTCCGACTTGTGACTCTTGACATTGCCGTCTTCGCAACCCCTGATCAACTTGGATTGCTTAATTTCACATCCCTGAGTTGCCTTGCTGCCCTGCCGGGACCCTGGCCCATGCTTTGCTTGCTCTTTCCTGCAGCAGCAAACAGCACCCCACCCCACCTGAGTGAATGGAAGGAAGGAGCAGTCGCCCAGTGATTTACCTCTCTCTGCCAGGCCTCTGCCCACTTTGCAATTTTTTCCTTTTACTTCAACAAAACCACCAACATTGTCGGTACGTCCACTTGAGATCCTGCCCCGGTGCATCCACAGCTAATCGCTCTAGTCCATCACGATGAATCGCGCAAGAGACCGACCCCCCCCCAGGGACCCCTACGAGTTTCCCGGCTCCCCCAACCAAGAGTCGTCGTATGTCAGCAACCCGTCGTTGCCTGACATGCGTTCAAGCCCAACAGCACGCAGAGCCGGCCGTCGAGACGCCGCCGCGTCTGATTCCCCGAGAGCAGCGCCCCCCCGCGCGCCTAGTTCGTCCAGAGCAGTGCCCCCCCGCGCGCCTGGTCCCTTCACGGCCCCCTCGAGCGGCCGATCCCGTCAAGAAGTCATCCAGGACAGCCAGGAACGGTCCGAGGATGACCAAGACCAAGAGGAGGACGATGACGAGCTCCGTTCACAGCTGGACAACGAGGTCGAGGTTGCCATACGGCGTACGCCGAGGGAATCCTCCAATAATCGTGGCCAGGGTGCCCAAGATGCCCAAGAGCCAGATGACCAAGAGCCGACACGGGATCTACCCAAGAGAGGCCGTGGACGTCCGAGAACGAGACCCGAGCCTTCCAGGACGGATCGAGGGGAACCCAAGCGACGTGGGCGTCCTCCCAAGGCCAGGCCCCCGCCAGACGACGAGTCCTCCGACTCGGACAGCGACACGGACACGGACGAGGATGAGCCCATCCCCAAGGACAAGACGGTCAACTCGGCCTCGTGGTGCGAGTTTGAAAAGAAACCGGAACACATCGTGATCCCCGGCGCCTACAGCCTCAGGGTTCCCATCACCCAGTACCTGCGTAGCCTCCCCAAGCATTACAAACGCGCAGGCGCCTGGCGCAAACGCAACGGCCCCCAGCCCGAGATAGCAGACCTCGCACATCTCAGGCGGGTGTTCCCGCTCTTGTCCGAACTTGTTTCGGACTGGTCCGAGTCCGACGCGCACCGGGTCCGGCGGAGCTGGGCTAAGAACCCCCACCGCAACCGGATGCTCAAGTGCGACGCCGACATGGCGGCCATGTACAGGACCTTTGTTGTCCTGCACGGATGCCTTCCCACCGATGTCATTGGGTGCAGGCACAGGCTGGAGTTTGAGTATGAGCAGACCCGGAGCCGCAATGCCACCTGGAGCTCGACGTTTTGCAGGACGCTGGCCCATCTTTCCACCCACCCCATCTTCACCGGCAACATGTCCTTGCTGGCCTGGTTCATCCAGTACACCTACAAGGTGGACATGAACGAGCGCAGCAAGTGGGACCCAGAGGTCCCGCCTGGCCAACACCACTTTCTGGAAGACATTGTGGCCGCGCACCACGCCCTTTGGGATCAAGCCCATCCCTACAGTATTGCCGATGCCAGGCGCCATGTGCTGGCCGACCAGACGGCGTTCCGCACGCGCAACGAGATCTTCCCCTACACCGACTATGAAAAGAAGCGCAACCAGTCAGACACGAGCGCGCACTCCCTGTTCAACTGCCTGCTCGTGGCCATCGAGAACGAAGCCAGCGCCGGGGAAGCCAAGCCAGTGTTGCTGTTGGAGCCGGGCGAGTTGTTCAAGGTGACTACTTATCACCTCGACACCCTCGCCAAGGCCCTCGACAGTATGCCCGTGCTCGGATACCCGGCCTTTGTCCCCTTGGAGATTTATTACACCGCCACCCGGAGGATCTCCAAAAACTCAAAGTACCCAGCCGCCAAGGAGGTTCCCCAGCTGATGGAATACGCTATCCTCCGCGAGCTCGAGCGGCAAGAGTATTGCCAGCTCAGACGGCACGGCTATTGCGATCCTCACGCATATCTGCGTCGCATGGGCGGCCAAAACCGCATGATGTGGAAGCCGTCACTCTTGCCCATGGGCCATCCGGACTATGAGGAACAATCGAGCGACGAGGAACAGGATGATTCTGGTGTCATTCCAGGAACTCTGCCCGGCCATCATGACGACTCAGATGGCACTGACGGCGACGATCAAGATTCTACCGTCATTCCCGAGACGCAGGAACTCGACTCGGAAGAACCACCGCGCCCACCGCAGGAGGGCCCTGCTGGCTCCGACGGCGACCTTGAGGTCTCTGTTGACAGCGGCAGCTTCCAAGGCTTCTCCGATGGCCATGACGAGGATGAATCCCCGGCACGAGCCGCAGTCGACGAGGATACTGACATGTATGGTCTGGATGATTATACACCCAGTCCCACATCGGCACAGAAGCAACGCACCCAGTCACCGGCTCGCAGTCCCGAGGCTGCACCCTCGACGCAAGACGACGAGCTCCCGCTCAACACTGCGTCTTTGTCGTGGTGGCAACGCTCTGGCCCCCAGGGTCAAGGTCTCCAGACCGCATCCTTGGAGGACACTCAACGTCCTGACTTGTCGTCTTCAGACAGCGAGCCCCAGAGCCAGAACCCCGAGTCCCCGCAGGCCCCCGAGTCCCCGCAGGCCCCCGAGTCCTCGCAGGCTCCCGAGTCCTCGCAAACCTCCCAGCCTCGAGCGCAAGAGGACCTCGCAGAATCCAGGTCTACACAAGGTCACAGCCCCCGCACAAGCCCCGGGCAGGCCCCTCAGACAGTCACCGTCTCCAGCACTGTGCAGGACGACAAGAACCCCTCCACGCAGGATCGCCCCGTCGGCTTTCTTAAGCGCAAGAGGCCTCTAGCCATGCCATCTGGCTCTCATGATGAAGTTGCGGTTGACCTCAGTTCCCCATTCGAATTGAAGAAGCCGTCGCTCACAAGGGTTGCTGCAAGACCAGCTGCTCCGCCAGAAGACGAGCCCGAAGCGTCGGAAGAAGATGACTTTGTGCCGTGGAAAGGCATCAAAAGGCTAAAGCCCATCAGGCCTGTGGAAGCTGAGGTTGCACCTCAGCCTTTGCAGTCTCGGGATCCTTCGGGGTCTGGACCCGTCTAAGATTGGAGGCCGGGGGGTGTTGACAACCTTTTCACCCCCGAGATAGAGTTAATATATGTTTTTTTTCTTCTGTGATGTGCTGTCCCATTCTCCCGTGCACTGTGATGATCTGTGGTTCCGTTAAACTTGACGACTCTATGGCAACCTTTTCATCCCCGAGATAGAGTTAATATACGTGATTTTCTTTTTCTGTGATGTCCTGTCCCATTCTCCCGTGCACTGTAAACCTGACGACTTCAACGTGTCATTGCCCGCTACATTGATCTGAAAGCCTAGCCCCTTGTCAAGTTGAAGTGATCATCTTTAACATGTCATTGCCCGCCACATTGGTTGAAAGCCTAGCCCCTTCCCTTGTCCAGTTGAATTGATTCTTGATTGCCTACATGCTTTTGCCAGTGTCCCCGTCGTAGCTTTGTCTGTTTACTTTGTGGGGACGATGAACAGAATCAGCCCTTTCACATTGTTGCACGCCGCACGTGGCTGCCAAGAATGTCGCTGAGCCGCTCAGATTGTGTCTAAGTCATTGGCAAATCATATGCGTCGCCAAGCGATGCCTCGGACCTCGCGCCACCCACGAGGCTGGCCTTGTGCCGAGCAATTGTGCTTTGTTTTGTAATTCTTTTGCAAGCTAGGTAGCCAGGCTTTTCGTGACAGATAGATGTGCATCGCTTTCCTGAATGCGGAGGGGTTTCCAGACCCCTTGCGATGGGCAAAAGTCCAATCCAATCAAATGTGGTCGGCGGTAGCCCCACCCTTACTGTTTGTCCACGTTGCCCTCGTGCTGCAAGCTCACTGTTCCCCAAACACCACCTTCATCAATTTTGCAGTCCACCAGGTAGGATCGCCGATCGCTGCGAGATCGCAACCACCTACTAACGACACTTTTACTCTAGTATCCATCGCGCAAATTTCCACAGTCAACATGGATGCCCAAGCGCAGTGGCGCTTCCTCCAGGACGCGTTTGACGACGCTACTATGCCGAGATTGACCTCGAGCGAACGCAACGGCCTTGTCATCGCCGTGGCCCTCATCCGCTACATGCTCTGCTTTGTCAGTGACCGCGACCGCGCTGATCTAATCAGACGGGCCGGCCAGCCTGGCAATCACGTCTTCAATATCGCCGTGGCGATCAAACAATTCATGCCTTCTGTCACACCAGAAAGGATCGAGAAAAGTTGCAAACTGGTCGTTGACACCTACCTCAACGCCCAGCAAGATCCGAGCTTCCAACGACTCTTTGAGGCCACCATCATGCGTTCCACCTTTTGGAGCCCGAGACACGACCTGACGGCCGTTTTTTCCTTGTCAGGTCCCGGCGTGACCACGGACAATCTGGATTGTCTTATTGCGGGGTACGGCACCCCCCTTTCCCTGTCCAGTTCCGACCTCGAGTCCAAGACGCTGGGCCAATACATCGGTTCCGAGTACGCAGGTGTCTTTGAGGACGCCTGCCTCGACGGCCAGCTTACCGTTAAGTTGGCCACGCCCACCTTCATCCGGGTCCACCTCACGATCCATCAGCAGCACCAGGTCAGCTTCCACCACGACCTATGCAAGTTTATCCTCGAGTGCGGCCCGCGCAAGCTGTTGCATTTCCGCTGCATAGCGGCAGTCAAGCTCAAGACAGGCCCCAGCAGCACGGACAAAGTCCGCATGTTCTGGCCTGACGGCCACACATACTACCCGCAAGGTGCTTCCTCCCCCGACGACGACGGCTGGGAAGTAGGTCATCCAGGCTCCTTCTATTTGGTCTTTTTGCGGGTGCCGCGTGCGGTCTACTCCAGGGAGTGCGTTGTGTCCGATGACCAGTCCCGCTTCCGTGCGCTGTCCGACTTTAGAGATGTTGACGGTGTCGGTCCCCATCTCCTGAGCGCCAGCATTGCCTTGGATCCCCAAGCCCCACCAACGAGCTCCAACAGCACCGTGCTCGATTACAAGAAAATTAAGGAGAGGCTTGGGCTACTTTCGAAGCATCTAACCCAACAGAACGCCGCTATCGAGGGCCTAACCAAGGCTCGCCAACAGTCCCGCGTTCCTGACAATCTCGAGCAGACCATAAAAACCCTCCAAGAAGAGTTCACGGTCATGCGCAGAACAGTCAATGGCTTGGAGCTTGACATCAAGGCACTGAGAACCCGCACCGACGCCGTCGAGGACCGGCTGAGTGGGACAGCACCCTTTCAAGACAATAGCAATGCTGTAGGGCGCGGAGTCCATCCCCAGCGCGCCGGCTTTTTCTCACAAGCAGACTCGTCTCGGAATTACCGAGACCGGGACCATCAAGATCGTCGACCAGTACGCTCCCGCAGTCCCCGATACCGTCAGGATCGTGGCCAGCAAAGAGACCGGGACCGCTCGCGAGACCGAGACCGCTCGCGAGACCGGGGCCACTTTCGAGACCGAGACCGTGTCCGCTCGCCAGACCATCGACGACGTCGCAGTCGCAGCCGCGGGGCTGTACGTGAGCCTCGCCGGGATGAAAGATCTCCCGGCAACCAAACCCACGATCGGGCACGACGTCGGGACCGCTCGCTAGAAGACAATCGTCGCCGGGACAAAAGGTCTCCTGATGGCCAGAATCATGACCAACAGCCAAAGCCCCAAAACAAGGAACGCCGGCCTCCTTTGACCAGTGGCGGCAACACAAGTTCACGAGATCGCGTACAAGAAAACACTCGAGAGGTTCAGAAATCTACAGAGCCTGCACCGAGTCTAGCCACGGCCCGAGGCCCTCCCGCAGCCAACTCTGCTGCTGCTGCCGCTGCTGCTGGTGCTGCTGGTGCTGCTGCTGCTGCTCCTGCTGCTGCTGCTGCTGCACCGAGTATGCCAAAACAGGGTCTTGATGATTCCCCTTCGGGAGAGACTGACAGTGATACCTCGTGGCCCAAAGAAGTCATTATACCTCGTGTTTCAAGCCAAAACAAGGATAGCGCCACAAGTACCCAAAAGGACTCTCCAGCCTCTTCCATGAGGAGGTTGTCTCCTGAAGAATAGTTCTTTTTTTTTTTTTTTTTTTTAGTGTTGTAATCAATTGATTTATTATAGCTCTAACATTGGATCCTTGCTATGTCGTGATGTGTGAAATGATGTCCTTCTTTATATAGTCTTGCAAGTTTAATTGCCTCTTGCAGTATTGTAAGCCCCAGGTCCCATTCACCCCCCCTATATGTGTGTGTATGCTTTGTCAGTTTGTTCCCTGCCACTGTTCTTGTGTCGTGCTTTTTCACAAGCCCTAATGTCCTAAAGCTCCCCAAATCCCACGCTTGGCCCAAGCTCCCTGTGCCCCACTTTTCCCATCTCACAACCAACTCAAGAGCTCTGCGACCAACTCGCAAATAATTTTTCTTCTTCCTCACAACAACAACACCCGCTCTCTCGATTTCCGCCAATTTTTTTGTCGTCAAATCGAACCAATCTTCCATCATGAGCAATCGACACCCCCCCGGGACCAATCGAGGTTCCCGGGTTACCCCCTCCTCCGTCCCTCCTAGTTGGGACGATTTTTATGCAGATGTTATCAAGCCTCTCATGCGACTAGCCATCAAGTCTAGCAGTATGGGTGGTCTTGGTTACGAGACTCTTTCCGAGCTGGATCTGGCTCTTTTAGACGCCAGAAACACCATGTCAGAAACGCTGTTTCGAGCTGGCTTTTGGCCAGCCGACGTAGCCGACGAGGCCCTCCAGCTGCTCGCGTGGCTGGAGCTTTTGGAGACCCAGGGTCGCCCCGATCTTTTTCGGTACACATATGCTCTCGGTGAGCTCCTCAAGCAAGACAATGTCAAGAAGCCGTCCGCCGACTATCGGCGCGCCTTTGATCGGTATCACGACCCGAACTCGGACGATCCGATTGACAAGAATACCCTCTGGCAACGATTCCGAGGCAACGACCCCGACAATACCGGGTTCATCGACAGCATCCGAGCTTTTCGCCCAAGGGGCAAAGCTCTATCCGACCGAGACTCTCGCCAAGATGGATTTCGAGGCCAGAGTGATTCGCAAAGCCAAGATGGTCCCAGTGACGACTTGGAGGACAGCCGTCGCGTCGGTTCCAAAAAGAGTCGCCGAGACGATCGTTACGACAGTGATGTCCAAGATAGACGTCACAGTGATCACCACAAGAGTCGCCGTCACAAGTACGACGACGACCAAGAATACAGGCACCAGGAGGCGTCTTCTCGCGTCTCCAAAAGCCCCAGCCGCCCTGGGCTCCGCGCCAGCCGCCACTACGACGGGTCCCTGGCTTCTTTGCGCCATCGTTCGGATCGCCAGGACCGCCCGTCCAGACGTGGCCACGACGTCCCTCCCACCGAGTCTTATCGCGAGTCTCGTCATGAGAGCCGTTCTCTGCGGCCAAGCCGTGGCCTCGATCCCGAGCCCACGCACCACCACCGCCATCGCGAAGATGACGCCCAGCGCCACTACGGTTATGATCGTAGTTCCAAGCAAGATCGGCACTTGTCCCCGGTCCCGCTCACCAGACAGCGCCGCCGTCGCTCCAGCAGCGTCGGCTCGGTAGACGTCGGGCGCAAGAACAAGGCCTCCTCTCCTGTCCGTTCCATCCGGCCAGTGAGGGATGAGTACCTACGGAATCCCTCCAGCGAAGAGGACACCCCCCGTGTCCCCAAGAAGAAAAAGGCCCCCCCTCCCGTCCGTCCCATCCGGCCGGTGAGGGAACAGCCCCAAGCCGACTCGTCTAGCGATGAGTATATACCCCGTGTCTCCAAGAAGAAGGCAAAGGCATCCTCTGCTGTCCGTCCCGTCCGGCCGGTGAAGGAGAAGCCCCAAGCCGACTTTTCCAGCGACGAGGACACCCCCCGTGTCCCCAAAAAGACCAAGAAGAAGCTTGCCTCCCCTGTCCGCCCCGTCCGGCCAGCGCAGAAGCCCCAAGCCGACTCTTCCAGCGATGAGGACACCCCCCGTGTCCCCAAGAAGAACAAGAAGCCTGCCTCCCCTGTCCGTTCCATCCGGTCAGCGAGGGACGAGCCCCCAGCCGATCCTCTTGGCGATGAGGACACACGCCGTGTCTCCAAGAAGATAGAGCAAGAGCCTGCCTCCCCTGTCCGTTCCGTCCGGTCAGCGAGAGACGAGCCCCCAGCCGATCCTCCTAGCAACAAGGAGAAAGCCTCGGCGCCGAAGAAGAGATCACCCCATCTAAAAGACTTTGGCCCCGGTAACAACTGGGACACTGAAACGTACCAGTCTCTTAGCGAGGCTGGTGCAGAGCCTGATGCATTAGCCGACACCATCACCGAGAAACCACTTGAACCGGTGGTGCCGGACGAGTCCGTAGCGGAGCCCGGCAATGGCGAAGCCAAAGACGAGCCCAAGTGGACAAAGATTGGAGGCTGGTCCCCCAACTTCAGGCATGTCCATGTCAAGACTACACTCAACCGGCACGGTTCTGAGTGGACTATGCACCCACAGGACATGAGCAAGACGAACTCTCTCAGCAGGACCTACAAGCACCCGGGGGTGTTCCCGTCGCGCGATGTCGCCCTCGCGATGAAGAGGAGGTTCGATTACGAGATCGGGATGAATCGCCAAGAACAAGGCCTGGAAGCCTGGGAGATTGCCATCCCACCCGCCTTGTTCCATGCTTGGTTCTACGGATCCAACGGCAAGATCCTCCACGAAGTTGTGAACCCGGAAACCGGTGTGTTTATTCACCATTCCGACGTCAAGCTTTGGCTTCGCTTCTGCTACGACGAGGTCAAGGGCTCCGTCACGTTCATCAAGGTCTGCCTTGGTCCGGCATCGATGAACCAGCCGGTAAAGCAGACCATCAAGGGCCCAGAGGCATTCAAAATGTCTGCTTTTCAGGTCCACAACCTAAGGGACTGCTTCTTGGCACTTAGGATCAACATCCGCGAGGGCGGTAAATTCACCATGGCCGACATCTTTGGCAAGGAGAACCAGAACAGGTTCTTCTACCGACCGATGGCCGTGTACGACCGGTTGCTTTTGGCCTTCCCCATCAGCACTCCCACCGGCCCCCTGCTGAATGCTTGGCAGGGGGGTGCCAAACAGAAAGAGCCCAGTCAAGTTTTGCGATCGGTCGATGTCCACGCTGGTGTTGCCCGGATTGTCAAAAACGCATGGGTTGGCGGAAAGAGCGTTGGATCTATGATAGATCAATTCGTTCACCAGTTCCGCACCTGCTGCGAGTCCAAACCGGAGAGTGTATCACATGATACCCTTCAGGCAACATTTCTGACGGCTTATCAAAAAGCCCTCTCCGACATGACAAAGCCAATGAACGAGGGCGGCGTCATCACACCAGACCAATGGGACAAGTGGACACCATACTACGAGTCCTTTTCTCAGATTCGCCAAAAGCTGCAAGCTGAGCTCAAGCTTCAGCTTAAACTACACAATCAAAACCGTTGAATAGTTTTGGTCGTCGTGCCCCATTAGCGGGGGCATGAGGGGTGTAATGGAATAGATTTTTTTTTTCCTTGTGATTATTGTTCCTCTTTCTGACTGTAAATGTGATGTCTTGATGTGTGTGACTGTTTCACTTGCTGTGCCTTGTGCTTTTATAGTCGCTGTGATCCGTTACCTTGCACTTTCAATCTCCAGTCTCCTTCTGCCTTTGGTCGATGACTTGATCCACCAAACCTTTTCCCCTGGTAAATCTGTGAAGGCGTTCAAGTTACACTTGGGCAATGATTACGTGCTTCCCTATCTAAATATCTACTTTGAGCTTTTCTTTTGTCAGAAAATGTTCAATTTTATGCTTCAAGTCATAACTGGCTGGGTTTCCCAAACTTGACAGAATCTTCACGTCAAGTTTGCTCCGACTTTTGTGGCCCACTCTAGAGGTGCTTGGACCGTTGACTCTGTTTGGTTAGTGGATAGCCTGGACAATTTTAGTAGGCAGCAGGCAAGGCTGCGCTGACAAGTTTGTGGGGGGGGGGGGGGGCGGATGCACGGGCCACCTAGCGCAAGCCCCACCCCCACATTCTGTTATTACTCCCCACCGTTTGTTTTGGCTTGAACCTTTTCTCTCTTTCTCTCTTCACACGAAAAGCACGCATCGCGAAGTGAGTGTAACAGTCCTGCGACTTTTTTTTTTCCCTAAAGTCTAATTACTGATCACCAAGGATTTTCAGATCAATCTACAGCTTTCACGATGCCACCTCAAGACATAACCAACCAGGCTCAGCCTCGCGTCCCACCCGCTGGGACGACCACCGTTCCACCCGCTGGGACGACCACCGTTCCACCCGCTGGGACGACCACCGTTCCACCCGCTGGGACGACTACCGCTCGACCCGCCGGGACGGGTACTACCACCAGCCTCCCTTTGAGGCCCAAGAAGCGGACCTGGGACACAGCCTCGCTGGCCTCTGGTCCCGCTAATCACAAGAGGCAACAGCCTTATCCTCTTCGTTCTAGGGGCCTCGATGCCCCTGTTCGAAGCGAAATCCAGCTTCCTTCGCTGGCGCCAATCTCGGCCAAGAAGTTTATCGCGGCCGAGAAACTCAAGAATCCCGATGGTTCACTCGACGACGAGACCAGAGAGTTTCTCCAAAGAGACGATGTCAAGCAGCTCGCCCCAGCTCCGGCTGAGTACAGGGTACAGTTCAAGCGACACGCCAACATCTACCTCGAAGACCGGGCCCACACCCTTGGTTGGATGGTCAAGGACGAAGCCCCCAATTCCTACATCGCCAGGATTGCCGGCAATATCGAGCATCTCGAGGCATACATGGCCTCCATGCTCGTCAAGCTAGACAAGGTGAACTCTGGAAACGGCCCCGGAGCCATCCTCAAGATCCGAACCGAGATTATGCCGTCCCGCATAGCCGAATCCGAACGCAGTTTTGCGTTGTCCAACTCTTGGTTCGTTCCGCCATGCAGCATTTGCGACAGCGAGGTGCACACGGCAAAGCACTGCATCTTGCCATCCACCCGCACTGGCGCATCCTTTCGCATGTGCGCCATTTGCGAGGTCGCCAGGGACCACTGTCTCGACCAATGTCCCAAGCTTGCCAGCACCCGTCTCGAGGCTCTTCTCGAGAAGCTCTGGCGTCAAAACATGCCCCAGTTCCTGTCAGGCCGACTTGCCTGGCACGATTGCCTTCCGTACAGGTACGGTTTCATTGGCAAGACCGAGAAAGAAATCGTCGATCTTGTCAAGCAACTTCAAGAGGATGGCGAGAATCCCTTCTATCCCTGGACTTTCCAGTTTGGGAGGGAGATCGCCGCAATCGAGCCCGACGACTGTTTGTCCACGTACAAGGGCATCCACCCCGTCAATTACCAACACGAGATCCACCCGGCGCGCAAGCTCCCCATGGACCCCTACCACCCCTTTGACAACCTCGCAGAGCTTGTCACTACTTGGAGGGAGACTGTTGTCAACCCCACCGAGTACGAAGAGGACACCCACTTTGCCAGAGACCGTCTGGTACCTTCTATCGTCAAAAACAAGCTCCGTGACAACCTGTCCGAGGCCATTACATATCTTCTCCCTGTTTTTAGAAAGCAGGTGAAACAGATCCTAAACCAGCGTGGCGCTCTCACCAGAGCGCGTCACCCTAGAGAGTCCTCCGAGACACCCGAATCCGACTGGATGTTGCATAACGATCTTCCGGTCAACAGAACATGGCCGAAGCCTGCGGGCAGACCCCAGATCCGCATCATCACTCGCGGCCTCCTCGATTTTCATTGGGATGGCGTCCTTGGACATGAAGTCCTCGCCGTGAGACAGCGACCCGAAGAGGAAGTCTATGCTTTCAACAAGGCTTCTGTATTCTATTGGGTTCACACGTGGGTTGACGAGCTCATTCAACACCAGACCATCAACGGCCGTTCTTGGCGGAGAACGTTGAAGACGGATGGACCCCATGGAGCGATTCAACGTTTGTTTGAGTTCTTCCATGAGGAATACCATCGTCAAGGCTTGCCTACAGCCAAGGCACCAGAGACTGTTCCGGATGACCAGAACTTTCTCATCCTCCCTCCCGACTTTAACTTTGGGACCACTGAAGATACCACAATGGCGGATGCCGAGCCTGCTGGGCGAGGCACCGAGACGGTCAGCAACCAAGCTGGTCCCTCTCAGCCGGCTGGCCCGGTTGAAATGGACGAAATTGACTACGACTAAGCTCAATTGTCGTCCGTGATACTTTGAGGCCTTGCTTCACGCGACGCCTCGGAGTGCCTTGGGATTAATTTTTTTTTGGTAGACTCAATGTAATACTTGTTGTCTGCTGCCTTTGTTCCGACCTTGTGACTGTAAACCTGTGCATGCTTTGTGTAACCTTGAGATCTGCTTCCGTTTCCATTTGACCCATGCTTCTAAAATACCTTGTGACGTGAACCCGAGCAAGCAGTGCACACATCCTGTCGTGATGGGTGGTTCCCTTGCAACGTGCCTGCCGTCGTCTGTTTTGTAGCAGGTGGGGAAGGGATCTTGCAACTCCCCCGCCAACCTCTCTCTCTCTCTCTCTCTCTCTCTCTGTGTGTGTTTCCAATGATGGACGACAACGACAAAATGGACGATCAAAACCTTCAAAATACACGCGATACCATGCTGGGATTAACAATCCCCTCGGCTGCACCTCCAACCGCCCCCGAGTCCACCGCCATCGCCCCCGAGTGGGCAGAGCTCCTCGCACAGGCCGAGATTCGAGGCCCCTACAGTCCCGGGGTTTCGTTTGTTCACCTTCAGTGCGACTGCTCGTCCCCAGACACCACGAGAACAGTCATGAGAGCGATTGTCGACCGTTCTGGCCTTCCTGGAGCCCACGTGCTGGCTCTGCCGGATCGGCATGCTGTCGAGGCCCTGGGTAGCCCTTTGCCCGGCATGTTCTTGACAACATATGCGGATGCGGCAAGCCGTTTGCAAAGACAAGCTCCGCCGGCCGTCATGGTGTTTGATACACATGGCGGCCGCCACTCGTTCCTGCTCTTGATGACTGTGGCATGGCTGATACGAAAGTTGGCCGAGCGCTGCAGAAGCCATCGGGAGCAGACCCACGCAAACGTCTTTGTGCTCTCGCCCTCGTCACAGCGCCTTTGGTCACCAGATGCCTTGTCTCGTCACTTTGCAGCATGTTCGCTGCATTCTGCCAAGTTGGTGGCAACGTTCCAACGGCCTCCTGTGCCTCAACAAGCGCCAACGACGACCGATGACGATCAAGTCCCGGACCTCGAGGCCCTTCTCGAGGCCGCGTCCGTTGCCATGAAGCATAATGTTGCTGAGAGCGCCGACCTCACAGCGTCGGATGCCGTCTTTGCCGCGTGCATGCTTCCTCTGCATGCCTGCCGGCAGCTGTGGCGCCGTCTGGTCAAGACGGCTCGTGGCGACGTCCAGGTGCTTCTCCTGACCCAGCACAATTTACCAGAGCAGAGGGCGCTGCTTCTGCGTTCCATACACGAGCGACAGCCGCTCCATGTCCTGGTGGACTCCTCACTGCGCTTCCCGCCTGCCATCCGAGGCCCTCCTCACATCGGCGTCCTTCCCCGGGAGGCTTGCACCTGGCAATGGGATGTCTGTCTCGGGCAGGTCGTCAGCCTTCCCGCGCGAGTTCCCATCCCCGAGTTCAATCGTCTCGCAGCCATCAATCCAAGCAAGGAGGCCGACCAGGCCGAGCTGTACTGGGCCGGCCCATGTACGCCCGGCTTGAAAGACGTCGACTGCTTCCCCTGGTCCGGCGACATGCTCGAGTTGGTTCTGTGTGCCGTGGCCGGGCTACAGAGAGGCCTTCCCGGAGCTCCCGAGTGCTTGTGGTGGTGCCTTCGCGATGTCCCCGTCTTCCCGTTCGACACCCAACAGGCTCCATGGAGGCCGGCCTGGTTCGACGAGTCCGTCCGGCAGCTGTGCAAATGGGGTTTGGTCACAAGCCCGCCGCAGGATCCAGGCGCCGATGCCGCTTCCGCCCTGGACCAGCAGACGCTCGCAGTCACCGGCGACTGGGGTTCCCCGGCTGTCGAGCTGCTCATGACGGGCGAGGCCGTGACCGTTCACGAGGCCATCCTGGTCGTTGCCCTCCGACGAGAAGAGGACCACGCCGTGAGGTACGCCATTGCCGCCATTGCCAGCCTGCATCGCGTTGGACTTCGCAACATGATACACCGCGGTGTCGGGGACACTTGTCCCACCTTTGATCAGTGCTTGAAGCTGTGCACCGGCACGGGCGCAGCCCTGGCATCACGAGGCCGGCTCTGGCTCGCCTTGGGCATGCTTCACCGGGCAAAGACGGCGACGACCCCCGCGCACATCCTGGACCTTTCTGCCTCCAACCTCGAATTCGTGCACTCCCATGTGGCCTTGGCCGAGCATCATATGAAAGCTATGCTGGGCCCCTCTTCCGATGCAAAGTTTGACACGCTCTCGGGCGGCTTGAGCCAAGGGCAGCTCTTGCGGGTAGAAGTGGCACTGGTCAGGGCAATGCTGCCCAACCTTGTCATATTTGCATGCAGAGATCCCGCCGTCACGAGGACGGTCATCAGCGCGCTCGAGGTCAAGCTGGAACCTTTTGACTGGGCCGACGACCTCACGCTACCGTCTTCACCTGCCTTTGGGGTTCATTTTGGATTACAAAAAAAGTTCAGGACCGCCAGGAATGACTGGCAGACGGCCGATGCCGGCTACACGTCTGACATGATGGTGCAAGTCTCCAGCGACGCCGTCTTGCAAGTTTTTGATGACGTGCTTCCCGCCGAGCGGCACGGGGGCAGGAGACCCGAATTTTTCAGCTTGATGAGGAGCTATTACCGTGTCATGTAGACGTTTAATTATTTGGTGACGCCGTCACTGCTTGAACCTTGCCGTCGTTTGGCCCGAAATCAATGTGGTGCTGTTCCTTCCCGTTCTGTAAAGCCAATGTAGTGCTGCTCCTTCCTGTTCTGCACAGTCAATGTGGTGCTGCTTCCCGTTCTGCAAAGTCAATGTGGTGCTGCTCCTTCCCGTTCTGTGAAAAGAAAATGGTCCCACGCCAAAGGTTTCGTCCTGTTTAATTTTCTCTTGTGCATCAACCAAATCTTCTTCCAAGCTCCGATCGACAATGCGACCATCAATCGGCGACGACGAGATGAACGAACGAACCGGGGCCCAGGGCCCAAACAGTGTCACCAACTCTCCGAACGAGGTCAACTCTCCTGTTTCGGACCAGAATCGAGGTCGAAATACCAACAGCCTCGACAACATGCGGCCAACAAGGCTCCAAGAGCCCGCGAGGGGTCGGGAAATCGGCGACGACCTAACCGGTTTGCCCCGGTATGAAGACCTCTTCCCCGAGGGCTTTGCTTATCAAGATGGCCGGTCCCAGCAGTATGGTTTCGGCGCGCCCAACAGACGTCAAGAAGACATGCGCGGGCCGTCACTCCGTCGCGGACCAGACAGCACCCATTCACGCCTGCACCAAGGCCACCCAGCATACATGGGCATCCGCAGCCCCGACAGTCGCCCCCGTGACGGCCGCCTTCGGGAGCCTCACGATCGGGTTGTTGAGGACTTGGCTAGCGACCGACGTCATTCCCATCTCCGCAGCCGCAGCCGCAGCCGTGAAGCTCCCCCTCGTGGCCGCGGCCCCTCCGAATACCACGGTCAGGCCGGTCTCCGACGCCTTCGAGATAACAATGGTCGCCTTCTGGGGCTTTTGGATCGTGATCAAGGCTTCCGACATGCCGATGGTCCCCGTGGCCGCAGTCCCCATCGGCCATATCGTCCCCACGATGGTCTGCAGCGTCGAAGCCATCGTCGCTCTCCCCGAAGCTCCAGATCTCCTCGACGAGTCGACAACAGCCCACGAGCCGAGTTCCGTCACCGCCGCCGACGTCTGTCTTCTCCACGTCTTTTGGGCCCCCGGTTGCCCAGCCGTGCAGCCGGGCCCAGCACCCCCGAGACTGGCAGCCCCCCTGAGCCTGTCATTGTGCTTGAGCCCGAGAGAGCTCGGTTCTCTCCCTTGCAGCTGCCTATCCGTGCAGCCAGGCCCCAGCCTGGCAGTCCGTCTGGTTCCGACGCTGCTGGCCAAGATCAACCAGAGGAGATGCAAGACGTCATTTATGAAGGTCTAGCTATCGAGCATGCCGTTGACCGGCCACTGACACCGGCGCCGCTGGCCCAGCTTCCGTACGGCGCCGTGGACATCGACCGGCGGATTTATGCCAGGCCTTATACAGTATATCCCGACAGGATCTACCGCGGGGTTACCGTGGCATTTCAGCAGACCATGGGAAACCGGCGTGACGTGCTCAACTATTACCGTCACCTTGACCAGCCCCCCCTGGTGAGGAACCCCATCCAAACGATTGTTCGGCAGAGCGGACAGCTTGGCTTTGTCGAGATGATTGTCAACATCGCGGGTGCCGATGCCTATGTCCAGTCACTGGAGATCGGTGATGTCGTCAACTTGATCGTTGCCCCAGTGTATGGCACCGAAGATGATGATTTAAACGAGGGCATCCTCCTCTACGAGCAGCGCTTCTTTGAGTCTTTTACTCTGCTGGAGCGCATGCATTCCCTTGCAGTGCCACGTGCCGCCCTACGAGCCCGGGCCCGCGCGGCCCTTTTGGCTGGACAAGGACACGTCTTTATCCTTTTCGTTAGAGTTGTGCGGCGGGTCTAGGGGCGGGACGGTTCTGGAGTTTTTCATAGACTGAGCAATAATGATTTGATTGGTCTTTGACCTTGTGTTCCTGCATGTGACTTGTGATGATGGCCAGGTTTGCTTTTTGTGTAGTTGTAGATCATGACTTGTTTACGTTGGGAGTCCCGACACGTTACACTGACGTCCAAGCTTAGCCAATCCTCCATTCCTGCTGTGGATCTTTTCATCATCACGTGCAGGACCGTGAGCCAAGAAACTTGGAGAAATCATTTGGGTCCATTGCCACCATTGACAAAGCTGAAACGTAAAGACTTGAGAAGCTGCAGCATGGTCTCCACGTTTCATGATGGATTTCACAGTGTATAAAATGCTGACAGCTGTTGCAATTTTGACCTTGAACTTTGGGACTTGTTTGCTGAGTGTCATGTCTCCAGTGACTGATGTCTGGAGCCGTTTGCGTAAGAACTGTGAAGGAGTGCAAGGGTCCATGGAGCAGCCGCTTGGAGTGTGGTGGTATGGTTATTGTGAAGGAGGGCAAGGGTCCATGGAGCAGCCGCTTGGAGTGTGATGGTATGGTTAGTAGAGGAGTGCAAGGGGGAACAGCCGCTTGGGGTATGATGGTATGGTTACACTCAGGCAAGGTGGAAGCTGGGCTCTTGACGTGCTCTTCCTGTATAAATATCTCTTTCGTGCGCTCTTATAAGCTTTCCTCTTATCAAACAATATCACAATTTCATGCTTCAAGTCAACTGGCTGGGTTTCCCAAACCCAACAAGAACATCTGACCTTGTCTTCGTTGGCTGATGCTATGGTGGAGGAGTGCACGGCTCCATAGGGCAGCTGTTTGGAGTGCACCGTGCTCTTCCTGTATGAATATCTTCTGGTTGGTTCCTCCGAGCTTTTCTTTTGTCAAACAAGATCACAAGTTCAATCATGCTCAAGTCAACTGCTGGGTTTCCTGAACTCGACACTACGAGCTTTCAGACAATATCACAAGTTCAATTAAGTACATCCTCGTGATAACTGACCAGGTTTCCCAAACTCAACAGCTATACTCCAACGTGGCATTTACTTTTACAAACAAGTCAATTCGGTTGGACCGACGGACTTGTTCGCGATCAAAAATTCATGGCTGTTGCGATAAACCTGCGAGCGGGGGGATAGCTTCTCACCTAAGCTGTCTGCAAGACTGTTTACTTGTCGTCGGGTGGCCCACCCCCGCTTTCTCCCTTTTCCATCAAACAACACGTTCGTCCCGACTTGTGATCGACCATGGAACCATCAATGAACAGTATGAATCGACCAAACGGGTCTCAAAGGCCCCACAACTGCAATCCTTCTACCCCAGAGAGTTTCGTCTCGGCGCAGAGCCGCATCCAAGGAGCCTCGCACAGGCAGAGCAACCAGACCCGGCAGCATGGCGACCAGCATGGCTCTGGCACGCCCGGCAGATTCCGGGGACCGTCAAACAGTCGTCACTCTGCTAGCGTGCTGCCGAGTCTCAGGCCTCCCATGTATCAAGAGCCCTGTAGCGGCGAGCAAGGTCATCCCGATCACACAGAGTTCTCTCCTCCCGAATCTCACGCCGGCTACCGTCTCGAGGGCCGTGCCCAGCCAGAGTGTGACCCAGTCGGTGCTTTTAATGCCTCTCGCCATCAGACGGGGGTGCAACAGAGGTCTCATCGCCCCCATGAGGGTCAAATGGTCCAAGAAACACACGGCCGCTTGGCCACGGAATCTCTCCAATCACATCCCTACCGCAGACCTGCTCGTGCCAACAGCGCTCGATCTGTGCCTGATAACAGGGCCCGGTGTAGCAATGCGCCAGAGCCCGAGGACCGAGTCGATGCAAGACATGCCGGGCCGCTACTGGCACCGCCTCGACAGGCCCTAAGGATGTATGCCCCGACTTTGTCAAGGTCGCCCATTGACAGAATCTACCGCAACGCCCGCGTTCAAGACAGCCAAGACCCCATGTTGGACGGTGATCTCGACGTGCTCAACTGCTTCCGGCATGGCGGTGTGCCCAACAATCCGATCCAAGCGATTACGTGTCAGAACAGAGAGTTGCGCTTTGTCGAAATGATTGCCAATGCAGAGGGCGCGGATGCCTACGTCCGGTCTTTGGGGGTTGGTGCTGTGGTTGACGTGGTGTTTGCCACGCTTTATGGCAACGACTGTGACGCTGTGGACCAAGCCGTCCTTTTGTATCAGAGTCGCCTCCAGGCGTTGCTTACTCGCCAAGAGCGATACGAGGTTGTGACACGCGAAGAGATTCCCAATGAGTACACGAGGTTCTTTGCTTTGCAGGTGGAGGCCCGCAGAGCTCTCTTGACCACGTCTACGGGACCAGGAGTCCTCTTTGTCCTTTATATCAGAGTTAGATAGTGGTTTATTGATAAAAGTGACTATCTAGTTTATCTTGGTTCCCTGCATGTGACATGTAATGATTGCCGTGATGTCCTCTCCGTCGCCCCACCCTCATAATCCTCATCAACCACATCACCTCCGCATGAATTGATGGCTGGTAAACCTTGAACACCGTGAATCCTAATCTACACTTGGACATTAAAAACTAGCTGTTTGTGACAATAATTGACATTTGACGCAGAACCGATGGACTGCCATGCCCCAGGTCCTTGTTTGTTTATACCCCTGATGCGGCTCCCCAGGCTTACCCCACCACAGAAATGGGCCCCACCTGCCCCACTATTTCAGGAATGGTCCAGGTCAAGGAAAAGCGACTCTCTTTTGTTTCCTCCCCACGACGACAACAACAACAACACCAAGATTTTCGGTTTCGCTCCTCCGTCAGTGAAATCAACTCGAAATGGAACTCTTTTTCCCTCCGGACCCTCAATGGGGTCCCATCACACCCAAGGAAGCTCACTGCCACGGCGACGGGCAGTTCAAGTTGATCATGGCGGCTTTCGAGTCGCTCGCAAAGGACGAATTCGGGCTCAGCGATGCCCGATTCCTCCGAGAATATGCCCAGCGCGGCCAAGATACCCTCGACTTACTGATGGAGTCGAGGCCTACCCTACAGCCCTCTCAAGTTGGGCACGAGGCATTCCACCTCCGGATCTGCGAGGCCTTCTTCACGGCCCGGCACAAGCCGTTCCCGTGGCACCGTTTGGCCAGCAGCTACCCCCTCTCGAGCACCGACAGGCCCCTTTCCAAGGACTATGCCGGTTACTACTACATGAGAGCCCTGGCCGCCGCCCGCCGCCCCCGCCAGCCTTCTCTCACCGAATCCGAGCAAGTCTGTCTTGGCTCGGACGATTCAAACCAAGAGTCTCTCGGCGGGCATGAGCTGCTTCGCCAGCTTGCTTTGTACGACAGGTATCCGACACAGCGATGGGATCCTGCTATACATGGGAACACCGACCCTTTTCGTTGGGATGAAGAGTTTGACGACGAGCCGATGGCTGTAGCCCCCGCTCCCGCGGCTCCTTCAGCTCCCCAAGTGCAGCAAGAATCCGTGCGTGTTGGTCCAGTGAACCAGCCGCGCCCTCCGCTGCTGCCGCAAGCCCACCACGACCCCGCCCGCTGGGACCCGAGTATCTTTGGTCCAGTCGAGCCGTTTTACTGGGGTGACGAGCCCGTGGGTGTGCCATGGCCTCCCAGTCCAGTTCAGACACCAGAAGTGGCCGACAGCCTGTCCTCTGGGCCCACCCTCGTCCCTGACAGTGACAGTGACAGTAACTCCCAAGCTACGGCCTCGCAGGTTGGCCCGGAGTGGGTTGCATTCTTCCAGTCAATCCTGCCTCCTAGTACGGGAGACTTTGAGTACGAGTCCGACGGCTACGACCCTCGTCATGATGTCGATGTCACGGTCTATGAAAATGCCCCCCCCTTGTTTGATCATGTGGCCGAGGCACCTCCACCCAGCTTACCGCCTTCGTTCCACCCGGACGCTGCTGTAGATAGCTCGGATGACGAGTCTTCTGTCACCACCGGGTACGACGGTAGACACGAGCGCATATCCTGGGGCGACGTTGTGCGACAAAGGTCGTCAGAGCTCGGCCTGAGGATGTGGGAAAGGGGTCTCGAGCGTATGGAAAACATGGATTCCATCGCCAGGCTCTATCAAGCACCAGCACCCATCGTGGCCGTTGATCACGAATGCGTCTTGGGTCATTGGGCGTCTACGCTTTCCCTCGACGGCGATGCCAAACCGTGGACTTTTGAGGTCCCCGATCTCGAGACGGTCTTGAGCTTTTGCGGCAAGGACCTGGAACGCTTCAAAGAGGCCGTGGACGACCGCGGGATCTTGACCCATTTTCCGGCCGTCCAGCTCTGGCTCGAGTTCAACAGGTCAAGGTGGACCGGCATCGTCAAGTCCGTCACAATGTGTTTCGGGCCTGCTGTCTGTGAGGACGGCCGTGTCCCCCGAGAGGCCATGGACCACGTTCTTGACTGCTTTCTCGCCGTCAAGATGCATTATCAATCGGGATCCCCGCCCTTGGGCTGGGTCCTCGGTGACGGGGCCTACTGTTCGCCAGCGAGCAGTCTTTTGGGCCGCATAGTCGAGGCGTACACTTTGCATCGGCAACCGCCCCGTGTCCAATACTGCACAATCCAAAGAAAGGTGGCTTTCACGGTCCAACATTCGTGGGAGACATCTGAAAACCTGCTCCAGATGGTGCGCGAGGTCGCCGTCTTGTTTGTGCGCCTGACCCATGGGCAGTCTGGCAAACGCAGGCTCGACGCGCTCATCACGCTATTCACGAGAGCCTACCGCGAGACCGTCGAGGCGGCCATGGTAACTTTGCCACCGGGCGAACGACGCGTGTTTGAGTCTACCTATGGCCACGTGCGAATAGCGGCAATGCTGGAAGCCCGCCTGAGGGTGGAGGTCAATGCGATCCTGCATCGCAATGAACCTTGAGTAGCATCTTTCCTGTCCCATTAGCGGACGGGACATGACAATATAATTTTTTTTCACTTGTGCTTATCGTCTTGACCTGTGTGATTTGACTTGAACCATGTCCGTAGAGATTTCCCGTCCCAGCAGTGCACCTTCATGTCTGATTACGCTCCCGCTACTTGGCTAGTATCATGTACGACCGTCACATCACGACAAATGAATCACGACAAACGAATCACGACAAAAGCATCACGACAAAAGAATCACGACAAAAGCATCACAAACAGCAAGGGAAACAGTTCAATATTAGTCTATCAACCATCTACCTCAGCTTGGTGCAGCCGGCGGCAACCCAAAGACCGTCCGTGCTTGTCCCCCTTCTAGGCGGATGATCTTGACTCGCACGCACCGTTTGTGGTGGTGCAGGCTGCAGTACGGTGCCCCGTCTCGTGCCGTGATGGCCGCGTCGTCGGCATGCCCCCATTTCATGAGCTTCTGCAGGCAGAACCACTGGTCCGAGCCTCCAGTGGACAGAAACGTGTTCCACTTTTCCCCGTACATGGGAAACAGAGAAACACCGCTGAGCTCAAAGTACAGCCGCTCGTGCGTGAGCCCCTCCAGCTCAGGGGTCAGCTGCGCCATCTCGTCCGAGACTTTGCATATCAACCGGTCCCACTTCTCTTGGTCCGACGACGCCTCACCGTCGTCGTGGTGCAAACGCCGCCGCTTCCGGGGGTTGGACTCTTGCTCCGCCCTGACGCTCTCTTCCAGCGCCTTTATCTGCTCATGGGCAGCCCGGTTCTCTGCCCGAAGCGTCTCTCCCTCTTTCTCGGCCCGAGCCAACGATTGCCCAAGGGCGGTGCACTCCTGCATCTTGGTGTCGAGTTCCTCTTGCCACTTTTCAGCTGCAGTCTCGACGGCTTGGAGCTTGGTCTGCAGACCTTGCGCCGCCGACTCGGTTTCTTTGATCTTGCCGTCCGCTTCAGAGACCTTCTGACGCAGTGTCAAGACCAATGAGTTGGCCTTGGAGAGTTCTTGGTCCTTGCTGGCGTCGGACGCCTTGATGGCATCGCGAGCCTGTTCCAGCTCGGTGTACTTTTGTCGCATGTCCCGCACGCTGATCTCGCATAACTCGGTCCGCCCTTTGGACTCGGCCAGTTGGGTTTTGAGTCTCTTGGCGTTGTTTTCAGACGCCAGCAGGCTGGTCTTTTGCTGGTCAACAGTGTCTTGAAGCTTGGACTTGGCCTCGACACAAGTCTTGAGCTCATCCTCGGCGGCGGCGGCTTTTGCTTCCAGGCCGCCAATCCTGTCGTCGCGGTCTTGGAGCTGGTGCAAAAGTTGTGCAACTTGCTCTTGTAGTCTCTGGCGCTCGGCTGCTGACTCGGACTGTTCTTTTTCCAGCACTGCTACTCTCGATGCCGACTCCTTTTCCAGGGACTGACACTTGTTGGCCAGCACAGCCTGGTGGTTTGTTAGATCTGCTACTGTTGCCTCTGATGCCGAGAGCTGGCCTTGGACTTGTTTGACTTGTGCTTCCAGGTGGTCACCCCTTTGTTGGAGCCCTTGGTTCTCAGCCGTCATGAGGGCCTCGTTTGCTTCCAATTCCGCCACGCGTGTGTCTGATGCAGAGAGCTGTGACTGCAGCTCTGTAATGCGGGTGTCTGATGCCGACAGTTCAGCCTGCAGTTCTGTCGTGCGAGTAGCCGATGCAGAAAGCTGTGACTGCAGCTCTGCCATGCGGGTGTCTGACGCAGAGAGCTGTGACTGCAGCTCTTTTACACGAGTGTCTGATGCCGATAGTTTAGACTGCAGCTCCGTCATGCAGGTGTCCAATGCCGACAGTTCAAGTTGCAGCTCTTTTATGTGAGTGTCTGATGCCGACAGTTCAGACTGCAGCTCTTTCACACGTGTGTCTGATGCAGACAGTTGACACTCGAGCTCTGCCGTGCAAGTGTCTGCTGCCGACAGTGCAGACTGCAGCTTTGCAATCTTGATGTCTCGATCCTCAATGTCCTTTTGCAGCCCCTGTTGCTTGGCTACGGCAATGGACTCTTGCCTTTTCAGCTCGTTGATTTCGGCCGTTGATGCAGAAAGCTGGAATTCCAGCATTGCGGCCCTGTCTGTGGAAGCAAAGAGCTGGGACTCTGCCTCTGACAACTCTGCGGTCATCTCGGCAATGACGCTCTCGTGCTGGCTCTTTGAGGCGGCCAGTTGTCTGTTCAGCGCCTCGACCTGCTGCTGCAGCTCAGTCTTGGCTGCATATATTTCCTCAAAGTCAAACGTCAAGTCTTGAGCTTGGGCGCGCAAGACCAGCACCTCCCCTTGCAGCGTGTCCCGTTCGTGACCGAGATCTACCTGGAGGGCTTGCGACGAGGACACTTGGTCCCTCAGTCTGTCACGTGTGTCAGTTATGTCCCGGAGAGTGCTTTCAAGCATGCTGTTTTGGTCCAACAAAGTGGCCTTGGCCTGCACTTCGTCAGCCAGTTCCTCCTTCAACCTGTGCCTCTCCTTTCTGACGTCGTACAGGGAATCTTTCAGCTCGATGTTTTCTCGTTCTAGTTCGGCTTGCTCCATTTGCAACGTGGCCGCTGTCACCCTTTCGGCCTCGAGCGCTTGATTCAGTCCCGTGTTCTGGGTCAAGAGGGCAGCGCTTTTCCATTTTTCCGTCTCGAGCTGCATACGCAGGGTCGTCTTGTCCACGATCAGTTCTTCTTGGCGGTTCATCTGATCTCTGTTGATGGAAACCAGATCGGCATGGCCCTCACAACGTGCCTGGACCTCTGCCAGCCTCTGGGTGGCATCGTCTCTTTGCTGTTCAAGCCTGGAGACAATGTCTGTCTTGTCGTGGACGACATCTCTGAGCTCTGTGATGGTTTCCTGAAGGGCAGACACGTCGCTTATCGCCTGTGTCTTTTCCGCCATGACCGTCTTGACCGCCTCGCGAAGGGCAAGGACGTTTGCCTCGTGCTCCTTTTGGATCTTGTGTAGTGTCTCTGTGGACTTTAATCCTTGGACGAGAGCCTGGAGATTGGACTGCAGAGTCTCGAGGTCAGACTGTTTTGCTAGAGCCTGAAGATCAGACTGCAGACCCTGGACATCAGACTGCACAGCCTGGACATCAGACTGCACGGCCTGGACATCAGACTGCTTTGCCATGGTGTCCATGACATCCGTCTTGTGCGCGATAGCCTCCAGGGACGTGCCCAGTGCTTCCAGACCTGTCTTTGTGGCGAGTGGCTTCATCATGTTGGTGATGCTCTTGTGAAAATCGCGAAGGTACTGGGCAATTTCATCAAGATCTACATTCTTGAACAAACTGTCCAAGGCTTCATGGAGGTTGTCCACCTTTTCGGCAATCTCCTCGACCTCGTCCTGCTTGGCCACGTTGCCAATCTCTTGCATCTTTGCGCATACCTCTTCAAGTTTCAGTTGTTGGGACGAATGGTCTTGGTCAAGTTTGGTGGCGAGCTCATGCATGTCCACCTTTTGCACCGTGGTATCGAGCTGATGCCCCAGATTCAGCACATCAGTTCCTTGGGCCACGCTGTCGAGCTTGTCGTAAATGTCCTTGAGGTCTACGTTTTGGTGCATGAGTTCCATCCTTTGGATCATGCCTTCGAGCGTTGCTTGGTTAGCCACTGTGCCCAGCTTGGTTTCCATGCTGCCCAGCTTGGCATTCGTGTCGCGAAATCCTATCTTTATCTCGCCACGTATCAGCTCAGACTCTTGGGCCACGTCCCCCAATCTTTGCTTCACGAGCTCCGTCTGTGTGGCCAAGTTCGTGATGGGCTCGGACTCGGCCATTGCCTTGAGCCGTTCATGCAGGCCCTCGAGATCTGTCTTTGTTGCCACGACGCCGAGCGAGTCTGCTATTCCTGCAGAAAGCTGCTGGATGTCCTTTTGCACACCCTCCACACTTGATTTTGTCGCCACGTCTTTGAGCTTGGCAAAAGCGCCGACAGCCTCTGAAAGCTTCTGGATGTTGCCGGTCATCTTGGCCAGGCTCTCGAGGGTGGGCTGCTGGGCCACCTCCCGAGACTTGGTCCCCATCTGGGCAATCTTTTGATCCACCATCGAGACAAGGCTGGCGTGTAGACCCTGCACGGCGGTGCTGATGCCTTCGAGTCTGGCACGTTCTGCTCTGACCTGGTCCTCTCTCTGGGAGACCTCGGCGGTTTGCTTTTTGGCTTGAGAGATTTCGTGCTCCTGCAGGCAGAGAGCGTGTTCTTTTTCCGTCAGACGACGTTCTTTTTCTTGGAGGTTATCCCGGACGCCTTCTTTCTCGGCCACGGCACGTTCTCGTTGTCTCAAGTCTTTCAAGAGGGTGTTCCACTCCTGGCACAGGTCACTGGCGCGCTGAAACACCTCTCTTGCCAGGGCCTCGTGCACCCTGGCATCCAGAGCTGCCTCGTTCTTTTCCAGGATTTTCTCTCTCTCTAGCACTTCTTGAATCTTGGCGTCATTTTTGCAAGACTCGCCAAGATCGTGGATGACTGCGTCCAGCCTCTCTCTGGTGTTTTCGAGGGCTGCGTGGTATCCCCTGGGCGTTCCCGAGGGCCTTTCCTCGAGCCATTGAAGGATCTGCTGTATGGTCTCTATGTCGCGAGCGCGCTCCGAGTAGGGGTCCCGGTCGTCCATGGCTGCGGTTTTTGATGCACAGGGAGAATTTAGTTGTGTGCCAGGGGCGGAAGAATTCTTTTGTCATTGCGCCATCACCCGTCGAGGGAAGGGGCGGGCAAGGCATTTGTGGGGTGGGGGGGGGGGGACAAGAAGGAAGGAGCGATGTCTGGCACAATAATGCATAGTTTTTGATATCTACATATAATGCTGTCTGTGCGGGAATCTGAGGTATAGAAATGACAAGCAAATCAGATAAAAAGGTCTACTGTACAAAGAAAAGAAGCTCAAATATACCCCACAGCTCGCAAGACACCACAGACCCAAAACAAGGCCGAAAGGGCAATCCCCGACTTCTCCCCCACACAGAAACCCACGGCATTACTACCCAGAGCGTACGGCTGAGCAAAAGAAGGTGGGCCCCGCTTCACAATGCCCTTGACATTCCCAGTGGTCTGGTGGGCTGCAAGTCTGGTCCAGAAATGGTCAGCAAGATGTAGACTGTCATGTGGCGGCGGCGGCACGAACCTGGAGTTGCCAGTTCTCTCGAAGCCCAGGCGGATGAGCCTGATCGCCTGGAGGACTCAAAGTGCTTGTCGACGGCAGGCATGTGTTGCATGTGGGATTCGGCGTCCTCTGCTCGAAGCCCAGGCGGATGGCCGAGCGTTTGGCGTCGACGGCAGGGTCGATGGTCGAGGAGCTGGCTTGCTGACGGCTGGTTGCTTGGTGCTCCCTCGGTCCCAGCAGGCGCCTGGGCTTGGGAGGTTCAGCCTGTCCAGTTGAGCCAACATCGCCTGGATGGCCGAGCGTTTAGCGTCGACAAGAGGGTCGAGAAGCTGGCTTGCTAACGGTTGCTTGGTGGTCCCCTTTGAGAATGTCGTGGATTTCCATACCCCGTGGGCTCTCGCTGGCGCCGAAAGACGAACCTGGGCGTCCACCCCTTCCCTTTTCCTATCCATCTGAGACGGTGGTCCGAGCAAGTCAGGCCATGAAAGATTGGTTCGTTGTCGGATGCGGTTGCGGTCAACATCGCCGTCGCGGGGCGTTTCTGCGCGGCCAAGGATGGGGCGACAGATTGAGGGTTGGTGGATGCGGTTGCGGTCAACATCGCCGTCGCGAGGCGGTGGATGCGGTTGCGGTCAACGTCGCCGTCGCGAGGCGGTGGATGCGGTCGCGGTCAACATCGCCGTCGCGAGGCGATGGATACGCTTGTTGTCAACATCGTCGCGGGGCGTTTCTGCGCGGCCAAGGATGGGGCGACAGATTGAGGGTTGGTGGATGCGGTTGCGGTCAACGTCGCCGTCGCGGGGCGGTGGATGCGGTTGCGGTCAACATCGCCGTCGCGAGGCGGTGGATACGCTTGTTGTCAACATCGTCGCGGGGCGTTTCTGCGCGGCCAAGGATGGGGCGACAGATTGTGGGTTGGTGGATGCGGTTGCGGTCAACGTCGCCGTCGCGAGGCGGTGGATGCGGTTGCGGTCAACATCGCCGTCGCGAGGCGGTGGATACGCTTGTGGTCAACATCGCCGTCGCGAGGCGGTGGATACGCTTGTGGTCAACATCGCCGTCGCGGGGCGGTTTTCCGGTTCGTCGTGGCTAGCAGAGGGATCGAGCAAATGCGTTGAAGCCGTTGGGACGTTGGCGTTGGTGGACTTGGGTCGACGATGGCGGCGATGGCGGCGATGGCGGTGCGGGGATGACAGCGCGGTTGCCCCCAGTTTGTGTTCTTGGTGATGTCTCTAAAGAGCTCTCGAATCTTCTCGGCAATGGCCTCTAGAGAAATACGGTTCCTGGGGCCCTGAGTAGATATGAGGGTTCTCAATATACGTAAAGAGGTCACAATTGGATCAGAATATATGGGGTCAGAATATCAGGTGTATTGTTGGTTGTTCAGTGCAAAAAGTATGAAGTCCCCAGTTCCAAGTTGACGCCAGAATAGCCCCTCAGTTGCCACAGCCCCACATCTAGGTCAATGCGCCAGCGGGCGCCATGACCCCGCGCCAGTGCTGCGGTTGACAGCAGCAGCCGACAGCACCGTTACCCCGCTGGCGCCCGCTAGGGTCCCTGTGAGCGGGTGGCGGCTGCCCTGAGCCAGCCGCCCGGGTCGCCGTGACATCACATGCACGTCAAGCGGGACAATCATGGCAAAGTAAACAGACAGCAGTTATCGTATTATATTCTCTAGATACCACTTGAAATGCTCGGCTTGTTTCACATCAAACCAAATCTCAGCAACGCCCCCCCGTCTTTCAGAAACAGTGACAGCAACCTCCCCATCCTTGGTCAAGGCCCAGCATTCTGATGCCGTAACCCGGACGGTTCTGGTAGCCAAGTCTGCGATCAGAATGAACGGCTTCTCCTTGGTCTCCTCGCGCAGGATCATCATCTGTTGATCTTTCATATCAAGAGAAGACTCCCAGCGCGGTTCATTTTCACTCTCGTCGGTGCCGAGCAGGACAGACCTCGCCCACGAGCTGTGGACAAAGGCTGCAAACCGGCCGAGATAGGATTCCATCATCTGGCAGACCTCAGGATCAAGACTTCGGCGACGGATGACGTGTGCCGCATGGGCCATGGCGAGCCAGCAGCTGTACGAAGCGGCCGTCCAGCTCGCTTTCGGTCTCACCTCGCCGGCCGAGATGGTCTCGGTCAGCACAAGGTCGACAAAGCCACGGTTGATGACCGCTTCTCGCCCAACGACGCTGCAAAAGTCGTGGGCGAGCCGGGTAGTATCGCCGTCCCAGCGTCCTTGACGCATGTGCAAGTACAGCTCCATGCTAACTGTGGTGAAGACAGACCTGTCGCCGTCCCCGGGCGGGAGTCTTGTGACGCCCGGTCCCCAGGGCGGCTGAAAGCTCCACGGCTTGATTCTTTCCGTCATGGGAGACATGCCGACGTTTTGCACAGCCTCGGCAAACGGTATCAGCTCGTCCTTGTCGGGCTTGACTCTGACAGACATGGTCAGGAAATGGTTCCAGCGCCTCCCGCTGTTCTCGTCGTCTTCGTGCGTCCGCCTTCTTTTTGCCTCGGGCTCTGCGACGGTCGCCCTCGCAGTCTCGAGTTCTTGTTCGGGATCCGAATGGCTTGTTGCAAGTCGGGAGCCAGCTTTGTGCTGCGGCTGCTGCTGGACCGCTCCGCAGTTTGCATGCAGCCTTTCGAGCCTGGTGAGTCGTCTCTCGAGGCTCTGCACTGTCTCGTCCTTTTTGATGACCTCTTTTAGGACCATGGTGGCCTCGCGGTGCCAGACATCTCTGTCTGCCAGGGCCACTTTGGCATCTTCTTCGGCTTCGTACAGCTTCTTTTTGGCCTGGACAAGCTCGTTGGCTTGAAACTGGCGTTCAGTCTTGCTCTCGTGGAGCTGCTGCTGAGTCTCTGACAGCTTGGCTCGCAAGTCCTTGACGGTCTCTTGGGTCAGCTCTTCCGGCGACAGGGTGATGCCTTTGGCAGCGAGCCTGTTGGCTTCTCGCATCTCGGACAGCATGGACTGGTACTGCTCGGACCGGCTGAGCCCGTGGGCCAGCCGGAAGATGACCTTGGCCGTCTCGGGGTCATTGTGCAGGCGAGCGAGCGCCTCCCGTTGGTCGACCTCTTGGAGGGCGCTGTGGGACGCTGTTCTCAGTTTGTCTAGTTCTTGCATTACCTTTTGCTGTTGGCCAAAACGCTTGTTCGTTTCTTGGATGGCCTTGCGTGCGGCCACGAGCCTCTCGTCGGTCCCCTTCGGGACGTCCTTGGCCAGGGCATCGCTGCTTGCGTGGGAGGCTGCATAGTTTTCCTTTTTCAGGCGCTCGACCTCGGCCACGGTTGTCCTTGTCGTGCTCTCGTAATCAATCGAATGCTGGTAGGACTCGTCATTGCTGGAGCAAACATATATGCAATCTTCTATCCGCTCTTGTGTATCCATGATGATGGTAAGCACTACGCAAATAAATGCATGCATGAGGAACATCACGTCTTCGTCTTCATCTTCCACACCCCGCTTGTCATCAAAATTAAACTTTGATTCCGTCGCCGATGTGCTTCCGACGAACCCACCTGGTCCTTCCTGATTGTCAGGCTGTTTAGTATGTGCAATGATCTGGGAGGGAAGGAGCAGGGCGGGAAAAGGGGGGGCTCAGCCGTTGCCCCTGAGCCACACGAAGCCACAGGAGAACTTGGACATTCGCTAGACGATGCAGCCTGGAGGAAAGCATCCACAATTCAACACCATCAACGACACAAGATGAATTTCCTCGACGATTCCATCACGCCTCGACCCCAGGTGCCGCTGCTGTCGGGGACCAGACAAGAGATGGTACGCATCCTGCGGGAGAACGGCTCCTACGCGAGGATCATGACCAAGTTCAAGACGCTTTGCAACGAGCTCCGGCCGCCGGCTGGGCCAGGAGTCCCAAAGTTCGACAGGACAAGACTGGAGCTGTGTCCGCCGGGCAGGCCAGACTTTGCGGGACCACACGCACTCCTGTTTCATTCCATTCCAAGAGACGTCCTGGCGTGCTTGGTCCTGGGCACCGTGGCCTTTAACAGCCACCACAAGTCAGGCAGACATGCAGTACGAGGGCTTGACCCAGACGGCCCGGGCATATACGCCCTCGGCCTCAAAGTCCACGAGCGCAACGGCAAGTTCCTCACTGCCCCAGAGTACGGGACCCTGTGTCAAGACTTTGAAAAGTACATGGACGTTGCCAAAAAGACGCGCGAAGGCCAGCTGGTCACGAGCCAAGAAAGCGAGTTTATGCGCGACATAGACACCCAGCTGGGTGACTGGGAAGAAAGCGGTCCTCGCTTTATCAAGAGCATCAGCGGGCAATCACATGCCACCTTTGTGCACGCATCACTGCGTCGAAGATGGGAAGCCATGAAGCAGGCTGATCCTAGCGGGACGGTGTATAGCGTCCAGTCACCCCTGTACATTGGCTGCAGTGAAAACATTGCCAAGCGCTTGGCGGACTATACATGCCACAAGGAGACCAACAACCGCCTGCTGTCAGGCAACAAGTTTCTGTGCCTGACTATATCGCTCCTGAAGCACCGACATGTGGTCTGTGACATTGGGAAGCTCGCGGTGATCCGGATCTGGGAAGCGGGCCAGCTCAAGGATGCCGAATTGCTTGTGACGTTGGTGGCCCAAGCATACACTGCCCAGGACGGCTTCAACATCCAAGAAGGGGGAGGCAACAAAGACGACCTCCAGCACGTAGTCCCGGCAAAGATCGCCGAGTACCGAGAGTATGTCTACGGCAAGGTCAAACACCTGGGAGACAATGCCGCCAAGTCGGCCTCGGAGCTTGCCATGGCGAACAAGATCGCCAAAGAAAACGAGGAACTCCTGCAGTTGATGGAGGAGCAGGACAGGCTACAGGTCTGCATTGACAACGGGAATAAGGAGATAAACGAGCTGCTGGAGGATATCGAGAGCTGCAAAAGGGTGATGGAGCTGAAAACTGAGTTGATGATGTTGGAGAGGGAGGCACTTTTGCGCCTCGTCGCTGTCATGGAAAAATAGAATAATTAACAACAAATAATGTGACGCTTCTTGGAGCCAAAATAATCAAGGCTGTGTTCATGATGCAAAGGAAAAAAAGTGTCGACGTGGGTAGGTATCAGGGCAAAGTTGTCGTGACGTGGGTAAGGTCTGTTGTGGGTAAGGGAACATATGTAAATACATAGGGAGGAATTTTGTCCTGGTTAAGAAAAAGTCATAAAGGTACATCGTGGGTAATAAATCGAATAAATTCGTAGCGGTTGATTTTGAGGGTGTGGGCAGTAATACTCGGTGGATTTGGGCTAAATAAGGCCTAAATATATATACTAATACGAAATCCGGGCCAAAAGTAATTTATTTAGGTCCTGGGTAAAAATCCCATATAAAAAAGGCCGTCCTGGGTAGAAATTAAAATAAATTAAAAAAATATACAGGGCCAGGATTTTTCGATATTTTTAAGTGGTATATATCTTTTTTATATATAAATATATATATATAAGGTCTTTTGGTATATAAATATATATAGGATTAAGCCTTTTTAATTTATTTTATTTATTTCCGTCGTGGGTAATAAATACGAAAAAATAAATATATATATATCCGGAAGGCCAAAGGCCTCCCGGGTAGGCCTATATTAAATAGGATTAAAATGGGATATTTGAGGCCTATTTGGCCGGAAAAATATTCAATATATTAAAATCCAGACCTTAAGAAGTAAAAAGATAATTTTTAATATATCGGGTTAGGGTTAGGGTTAGGGTTAGGGTTAGGGTTAGGGTTAGGGTTAGGGTTAGGGTTAGGGTTAGGGTTAGGGTTAGGGTTAGGGTTAGGGTT
>JAULSY010000006.1:383034-483922 GCA_030512305.1 Cercophora samala | reverse complement strand
GTAAATATTTATAATTATTAATTCCGGAAAAAATAATAATGTAAAGAAATTATAATTAAATATATAATAATTAATTAAATATTTATTAATAGCTTAATAAAAACTTTAATAATTAATAAATTTATTAAATTTAAAAACTTTATTAAAATTAAAAATATAAAAGAAAAGATTTAAAAAAAAAAGTTAAAAGACTTAAATTTAATACCGTTATAAAAAAAAAAAGATAATATAGTAGTAAAGTAATATTAGGAATTAACCTTAACGTAAAAAAAAGTAAAGGCGGTAAGGAAGTTAAAGGAAAATATAAAAAGTAAAGCTATTAATATAAGTAAGTTAATAAATACTATAAAATAATAAAAATAATAATAATATTATAAAATAAAAAAATATAAAGGATTATAAAGTTTAAATCAGGAAATAAGCACTTAACGGCCTTAAGTAAGGCGTTAGTTAGGGGGTATATTAAATTAATTAAAGAGACCTGCTATTAAGAAATTAATACCTTAGTAGTGGGACTTAAACTATTAGGTTCGGCTTTAACCAGTTACCCGGTTATCTCCCTCGTACAATACCAGAATTAAGCACTTTTTGACCCCCATATTGGATTTGACAGGTGGGGTCCCCCTTCCACACTGAGTTGAACGACAGCTTTCTGCCTGACCAAGACGACAAACCATTTTGAGCTTCATCGACAATATACCCTCATTGCGTGAAATAAAAAAAACTGTCAAAATTCGTCAAGATGAATCTGAGCAGGCGCATGGTAAGATTCCCGCAGACCAGCCCATGAAATTTTGCTGGCAACATTGCTAACCATTATCTAGTTGACCAAGGAGGAGGAGGATGCGGTAGGGGATGAAATTGAGGTCCGCCGTGAGGATCAGGACAAGATCAACAAATTCAGCCGCCTCCACTCCCACACACTCACACTGGAGGATGAGCTCAAAGTGAAAAACGTGAGACAGTTCTCTCATTCGCAAGCCTTGAGGGAAACTTGCTGAACCCCGCATAGAAAGAAAAAGAAGAGCTTGACGACATCACAACGGAGCTTGAACTCGCCGATGAAGACGACCTTGTTCCGTGAGTTTTTCTTCGCTTCCCGCATTATTATCTCCCGTCACATGCTCTGACATCCAGCAGTTACAAGATTGGGGACGCCTTCTTCCACCTGCCGCTACCGCAGGCACAGGAGCTACTCGGCCTATCGACAGCCAAGATCGAGGAGGAAATTGGGGAGTTGGAGGACAAGATGGCTACCATTCGGGAGGAAATGACGCAGCTAAAGGTGGAGCTCTATGCGAGATTTGGCAAGACTATCAACCTCGAGACATGATGGGAGAAAATGGACAGCTCTTCCTTCTTTGCGGCATGTGAAACATCTACTGCATGTCAGTGGTGATGGCTCCCCACATTCCGCCACCCGACTTCTGCACTTTCTACCTGCCAGCATATTCCGACATCTCCTGACTTTGGGGAATCCTGCAGGAAATCGACGCTGTAATGATCTCAGTCTGAAAAGCTACGCTGTAGCCGAACCCAGGGCTGCGTTGGGATGGAAGAAAGGCTATCACAAGCTGACATATCACCGCGAGTGCGATACCTATTCCGATGAACTATCTGCACTTTTGCTATGGAATCGGCTATGAAAGGGTCTGGGTGTGAAGACTTCGTAAGCTACATCCAAGCACAGTGGTGGGATTGGGCACTGCTAATGCATACAGCATCCCATCTTTTGCGCGGAATATCAGGTAATCAGGCCCTGATTTTGGCAAGTCTTTGATAGAACTTGCTTCTCTAGTCTCTCACAGACATGGCTTTGACATCATCCCGCTAGGAACGCGTCGAAACTTAGCATCGAGATCTCGATACTAAGGCCCGTTAGTTCTGCTCTGCGACCGAGCCTTGCGCGTGCCTGATACCCTTTCCATGGGCCAGTTTCAGCCCCAATCAGGAGGAGCGTCTCCATGTCAACTCCAGTCTGCTCCAACGGCGCCCAGCTACCTCCCCCACAGCCAATGGTCTTTCATTATACACGCTGTATTTATATCTTTTGTTGTGTGTCGGGAAGCTTACAAGAGCTCAAGGAGCCATCAAAACAAGCTGGTTCAAACTTCCGGGGGTATTCTGGGTGTTTAGATACCCAACACCCTAGAAATGCAGCATGCAGACTCAGCAATTGATCGTCAAGTCTTGCAGATGTCTCCCCGTATCTCGGCCGGCTCTTCCGTGATGCCCCGTTAGCATCTGCCTCATACTGTGCCTACCAATTGCTGCCAGAAGATATCTTATCTACAGCATGTATCCCGACAGCTCACCCCTAACCTACCTTCTCGATAGGGGCCAGCATGCAATGTTATCGTCAAGAGAAGAGCTAGCTCTCTTTCGTCCGTTCTATGGTTGCCCCAGTCTCGTGGTTCAGCCATCATATCGGCGCCGTTCTAACTCTTTCTCACTAGACGGAACATAGATTCGTTGGTCCGAACTTGTCGAAAGCTAGCTCAACGGTAGCCGGGCTATCACCGACCCGATGGTTCCAGAGGACCAACACACTAATCTCCCCTAGGGTCCATCCAGGTTTTCTGAGAATATGCACAATGATGCCCAGCAACCAGCCACCTTGATGGCTCCCTTCTTGGTGCTGCAGGCTACGCCCTGACATGTGCGAACCGCTGCTTCAGATCGTCCACGGAGCCGTCTGTCCATGCTTTCCTGGGCTATGGACGGGATATTTGAGCCTCTGCTCCCCGGGATAGGTTTCTCTTCTTGCCAGCCTCGACCATCTGGTGACTGACACTTCAACCAATACACTCTTTTACAATCACCAGACCCTGTCCCCCACACCCGCCTTCACCCCCTAGCTCTCGAGTTTCGGTATTAGATTAATATTTCTGTTTGCCATGGAAGTACCACCGCGAACCAGCAGCCAATACGACGGAGGAGACGATGTTCACCACAGGCCATCCTTTCAGAGCTACCATGACACCCAGACTACCCTTGATGTAGCCGAACAGCCTGAAGAGTCCGTTGCGGAAGAACAGAGAGACGAAAAGATCACCGCGGAGAGCGAGAAGCATGTTGGAGCATCAGACGAGGAGGATGTGATCGACTCTGTTGTGGAGGAAGCAACTCAGGCGCAGGTCGCCAGAGCATTTCCGTTAATCAGAACCACACTGGCTCGCCCACCATCCACCTTGCGCGCCACGGTTTCTACGCCAGACATGTGCCAACGTGTGGTATCACCCGATGGATCGGTACGACGGGAGTGCTCCTTTGAGATTCTGGGCTTGTCGAGAGAAGAAGTCCAGGCTATTCTTGCTGCCTCCAGGGGTGCTGAGGGCCGGGGTGTATCACTCGTGAGCACGCTGCCCGCGGCCAACGTTGCCGAAAACAATGAACCGCCAACAGAAGAGCCACAGGTCCCCGAACAGGCTCATCCTCGCTGCCCAACATGCATGAGCATCCTCGCCGGCGATCTGGATATCGCAGCCTTCATCCCTGCTCAACAGCAGCAACAAACCCAATACCTCCAACCCCCAACCAGAATCACCACCAAAAGCTCCTCCCTCAAGAAATCTCCCGCAAGCCCCTCCCCCTTTCCCTATTATGCCTCCAGCCACGCCACCTCGGACGACGAAGAAGAAATGATCGTGTCTTGGGAACCCGACCATGACACCGGAAACCCGCACAACTGGTCCTCGGGCAAGAAAGCTGCCATCCTCATCACCTGCATGATGCTCATCGTCAACTCGACCATGGGCTCCGCCCTCCCCGCAAACGCCCTCCCGTTCATCACCGATGAATGGGACATCACCAACGAGTACCAGCAGGTCCTCCCCATTTCCGTCTACCTCATAGGCTACGTCATGGGCCCCATCCTCTGGGCTCCTCTCTCCGAGCAATTCGGCCGCAAGATCCTGACAATGATCACCTTTTTGACTTTCACCGCCTTCACCCTCGCCACCGCCCTCGCCCCGACGTGGATCACCTTCTTGATCTTCCGTCTCCTGACAGGAACCTTTGCCTCCGCCCCCATCGCCATCGTCCCCGGCATCATCGCAGACATCTCCTCCGACCCTCGCACCCGCGGCAGGAACATGGGATTATTCTTTATGACCACCGTCTCCGGCCCCTTACTGGCACCCATCATATCAGGCTACTGCGCCGAAACCATCGGTTGGAGGTGGGCGTTCTGGATCGGGCTGATCTACGCCGGCTGCACCATCGTCCCCCTGTTCTTCCTCCCCGAAACCTACGGCCCCATCCTGCTGAAGCGTCGCGCTCAGGAAATCAGACACCACGACCCCAAAGCCCGCGTCGTCGCCCTCCACGAGCTGGAGAAGAAATCTCTTAAAGAGCTGACCACCGTTGTGCTCTACCGCCCCATCAAAATGCTCGTCACCGAGCCCATCGTCAACACCTCCTGCGCTTACCTCGCCCTCTGCTATGCAATCTTCTACATGTGCTTCGAGGCCTTCCCGCTGATCTTCATCGGGGTGTACGGCCTCTCCCCGGGGGAGTGCGGGCTGACGTACCTCGCCATCGGGGCGGGGTGTCTGCTCGCGCTCCCAATCTTTTTTGTGTATGACTCCATCCTGAGGAGCGCCATGGCCAAGAACAAGGCGTGGACCAGACAGGAGGAGTACAGGAGGCTGCCGCTGGCGTGTATTGGCGGGCCGATGTTTGTGATCAGCTTGTTCTGGCTGGGGTGGACGGCGAAGGAGGGGGTGCATTTCTTTGTGCCGATGCTGGCGGGGGTGCCGTTTGGGGTGGGGTTTATGTGTATTTTCCAGGCTCTCTTGTAAGTCCCCCCTTTACCCCCCTCTTTTCCATGATTCACGGTATTGACTTGTGTGTATCAAAGGAACTACCTAACCGACGCCTACGAAATCTACGCCGCCTCGGCCAACGCGGCGGCGTCCACCTCGCGGTCTTTGCTGGCGACTGTGCTGCCGTTGGCTACCCTGCCCATGTTTGAGCAGCTCGGTATCAGCGGGGCTTGCTCGCTGCTTGGTGGTGTGAGCACGCTCATGTGTGTCATCCCTTTTGTCTTCCTCTGGCAGGGGGACAAGATCAGGAGTAATAGCAAGTTTTGTCTTGCTATCAGACAGAGGAAAGAAGAGCAGCAGCAGAAGATTGAGGACCAGCGGAGGAGAAGCCAGGCGAGGATGTTGGAGCGGATGACGCAGCAGGGTGGGGTGGATGGGCAAGGGGAGAAGGGGGTGGTGATTGAGGGGACGAGGGTGGGGAGTCGGGGGAGTGATCAGACGGGGGAGAGTTCTCAGAGTCCGAGCTTGCCTGAGGTGAGGGTGGAGGTTGAGGGGGGGAAGGGGGTGGTGGTTGTTTAAGTGGGGTGGTAATAGTTAATATCGATGAAAGGTAGATGGGTGGAAGATTGGATATTATAATCTTGATGTGGCGGCCACTGGGGAAGAAAGGTGTCTGGGTGGTCGGCGGGACAGGTTTGGGGATTGTCTTACATTCTTTTCTTTCTTGACACTATCTTTTTTGACTTTGATTTTCTCTTGAGGGGCGCAAGTGGCTGCGCAAGTGGCTATTGGTATTTCTTATCATGTATAGAAAGCTTCAACCTATAGATATTGAATCCTCATCATTTTTGTTTCAGTTCAACACCTCCAATTTTCAGACATAATTCTGCACACTTGAGCTACAAAATCTCCATTCCCCTGTCTGTCCTCTATCTTTTTTACCTAACAAAAAACCAGGCACTATAAAGAAAACTCGGGTATACCAGACATTCCAAAGCCACGCACTTCAAATCCCCAAGAAGCAAACAAATATCCGCTTGATGGAAATGAGACAGTATACAATATACAAAGCATCTCCCTGTCCTCTCTCTTGCTCTTTCTCCCCTCCCAGAAATGACCAAACCAACCCGACTCAATGCTAATAGTTTATCAAATGTGTCATCCCAGTTATTCATCCCGTCCAAAAGATTCAACTGCCATGTGCCCCCCACAAATATAACAGAACGTAAAACATGTAAGAAAAAACGCCGGTCCCCTTGTACACCGCATCAAAACAGTTCTCTTTAGCCGAACAGACGCATACATATCGTCCTTGCGATAGCGACCGCAGGATTGACAGCCCTCATTTCTTCTGCTTCCTCCTTCCCTCTAGAGGAAGTAATCACCCGGCCCTCTCCTCCCAGCAGGCACATGCCGCTGATCATCTGGAACGGCCGAGAAAATGCTGAATTTCGTATTGAGCTGCTCGTCCACCGTCATGATCGACGCCACATTACCACACCGGTAGCAGTAATTTGGCGCTGACCAGACCGTCACAACCGACTTTTCGTTGAAGTGATACTATGCACATCATTAGCAACTCCCCCCCCCTAACTAACCTCTTGACACAAAAGTTGTAAAATACCTTGTAACCCTCATTCACCAACTGATGCGCCCTCGCAATCGTCTTCAGCCCATTCACGTGGTTAAACTCGGTAGCGACCTTATCACCAAACAGCCAACCCGCTCCTCTCGGGCTCACCGCCCACGTGTCGATATCCTCTGGGTCACTCCACACCAAATCGCAAAACGCTCCCTCGTGCGGGATCTCCTGCGCCCTGGCCACAACGCGGATCTGGTCGATGGTTCTAATTTCGGGGGACAGACCGCCGTGGACGCACAGGACGGTGCCGTCGACGATGGCGGCGAGGACTAAAAAGTCAAAGACTTGGCAGCAGGCCTTCCAGACGGAGGCGTTGCCGTATTTTTGCTGGCATTCTTCGTAAAAGCCGTACACTTGGGTGATTTGACGGGATTCGTGGTTGCCGCGGACGAGGACTATTCTGTCGGGGTATCTAGAGCGGGAAATGTTAGTGAGAGGAGGAAAAAGGAATGAGATTGGAGGGCTACCGACTTGGCCTTTAAACACATTAAGAGGGTAAACGTTTCCAGACTAAAGTACCCTCTGTCGACGAAATCGCCCAAAAAGACAAACTTGGTGTCTGCCGACTGGGTGAGCCCCTCGTTTGGTGGGGGGATGGCCTCGGTGGTTGTGTCCCCCTCGACGATTGTTTCGTTTGGATCGGTACTTATTGGGGCGGGGCCCGAGTTTATGACCTTCTTTTGCAGCTTGGGATCGGTGATTTGGCTCGGGGGCTCGATGTCGTCGGATGTGATGACTGCTGTGACGGTCTGGGGCGCCTGGACGTTGTTGTCGCCTGGCATGCCGCCGGCCACTCGGAAGAGCTCCAAGAGATCGTAGAACTGGCCGTGGATGTCGCCGCAGATGGTGACAGGGGTGACTACTGGTTGGATGTTGGACTCCTCCATCAGGACCTCTTTCACCATTTCGCAGAGCTGCTTCATGACAGACTCTGGTAGGTAGTGGCATTGTTTCGCTTCTTCGAGCCACTCGTCGAGACCGGCTCCGGGTCGGAGCTTCGCCGGGCCCGGTTTTGGCGCTGCGGTCATGGTTCTGGAATTAGGGGGTTGGTGGGGAGGGATAGAGGGAGAGGGGATCGAGGGATTGCGCAAGTGTGTGTGGACGGTCGTTTTGTTTTCGTCTAATGATGCTTGTATGCAAAGGAAGCGACGGTGGTTCTCGGGGGGTATCAAATTAGACGGGCAAGTCGGGAATAGCACAGTAGAGCTTGGTAGCAGCAAGTATCGGTCGACAAGAAGCAGCAGTGGTGATTGTGTAAGGCGGGGAGCGAAAGCGGGCTCTCAGCCGAGATTTACGCGCTCAGCAACGGCGTCAGAGCCAAGCACCCAGTCCCTCCCTCAGCCAGCAGCCAGCAGCCAGCAGCCAAGTTGGTGGTGGGATTAAGGGCCTGGTCTGTGCGTTGCCAAGGCGATCCCAATGACATCGACAGGGAAGAGGCTGATAAGGCTGGCCCCCACATGTTTATCGGAGTCTGGATTTCTGGGGGCCCTTCAACCTTCATCAGCCATCTCTCACTTTCACTTACCTACTCGCCAGCACCTTTTCACTCAGTCGCGCGTTTTCTTTAGACGAAGGGAACTGTAAGACTCACAAGAGATGGTGGGATTTCTTTGATTCTTATTCCAGTCATACAGCGAGCGACCCATATAATTAATTGCGTGGCGCAATCAGATGTTTTTCTGAGAACCCCGCTTACACCGAGTGAGCCAACCCGCAACACAGTCGCAGTCATCGAGCATCGACATATCACCAGGTGATTAGAACCTCATCATGTCAACTCCACAGTTATTGTCACGAAAGACAAACGGCACTACAGCCGTCGCCCAGTCCTCAGCCGATGCACCAAAGGCGACCAAGGCCAAAGCACCTGCCAATGGAGAAAAGGTCGTGATCCGCCGCCTACCACCAGGGCTTACGGAGGCAGAGTTCCATGCCATTTTAGGTGATGAATGGAAACTCGGGAATGGCAAGGTCGACTGGTACAGCTGGTGCCCTGGTAAGGTCTCGCAACAGTAGGTGCCCTAGTCACACAAGCTTTCACCCCATATTGACATGAAACTAGCCCTTCAAAGCCATCCTTACCAGCTCGGGCATATCTTCATGTCTCACAGAGAGACCAGTTGCCAGAACTCCTCCGCAAGGTACAAGAGGCCAAGTGGGAAGATGCCAAGGAGACCTACAACGACCCGGCCCTCGTCGCTCCGCCAACCGTCGAGTTTTCTGTCTACAAGAAGATCCCTAGCGACAAGAAGCGTGTGGATGGTCGGCAAGGGACTATCGACCAAGATTCGGAATTTATGGCTTTTCTGGAGAGTCTTGCCAGCCCAGACGGCAGCAAGGAGGGCGTCACTGCTGAACCAGAGCCCGAAGAGGAACCCGAGAAGACCACCACCACTCCTCTAATCGAGTATCTCAAGGAGAAGAAGGCTGCCAAGGCAAAGGAAATCGCTGCTGCCAAGATCGCAATGAAGCATGCCAGAACGGAGTCACTGACTGGGAAGGGCAAGGCCCCAGCTACCAGTGCCGAGGAGCCCAAGAGGAGAAGCACCCGGGACAGGGAATCAAGGTCTGAGAGGGAGAGGACCACCGAGAAAGCACCAGATAGGCCAAGGGAGTCGGTCAAGATCTTGACCAAGAAGGCTGTTGCCGCTGCAGAGGCCGCTGCGGAGGCTGCTAAGGTGGCAGCTATTCAAAAGTCGACCCAATCCAGCGCAACATCCGCGTCTTCAGAGGCTCCGTCAAAGAGCCGGAGGGCAGGTATTGCTGCTGCTGCGCGTATTTTACAACGTGACCTCGGTTTGAGCTCTAGCAACGCTCATCGCAAGGCCAGGATGGATGCAGCCAAAGCGGATGCCGATAACAAGGGCAGTGCTTCGAAAGGACCAGCGAAGGAAAATATCCCAATCGTTCCTGAGCCAGCACCACCCGCGCCCCCGGCCCAGCCTTCGTCATCTGCTCCACCCAAGTCACAACCAGCAGCTGCTTCAAATAGGTCTCGCAACAGAAGACGGGGCGGCGGTGATGAGGGTGGAAAGTCAAAGGGGGATAACAAGGCCGACAAGCAGGTTGATGCAACACCGCCAGCGCCAACGCCAGCACCAGCGCCAGCACCAGCGCCAGCACCAGCGCCAGCACCAGTCAAGCCTGTGCTTCTTCTCAAGAAGAGAGAGACATCACAGACGCAGCCTCAGCAATCATCGGCACCTGCCACCCCAGTATCTGCCACAACTCCGCAGTCTACGCCGACAACGGCCGGACCTTCACAACCTGCTGCGCCGAAGAACGCACCGACAAAGCAAAGCGGTGGGGGTAGAGAATCTAAGAGGAACACGGGGCCTGCACCCAGTTCAGGGGCAACACGAGCCTTTATCAAGCATGCAAACCACTCTCAGGGTGTCACCGAGGCGCTGCTCAAGGAGGCATTGTCAGCGTATGGCACTGTAACTTCAGTGGATATCGACCGCAAAAAGGGCTTCGCCTATGTTGATTTTACAGACCATGCTGGCCTCGCTAAAGCCATGGCTGCCAGTCCGGTTACTGTTGCGCAGGCTACAGTGCAGGTGCTGGAGAGGAAGGATATGACGGCTAAGAAGGGGGGACAGACATCGGGTTCTAACCAGGGGAAGAATGCCGCTGCCTCTGCTTCTACTGCTCCTGCTCCTGCTCCTGCATCGGCTCCAGCCCCTGCACCGGCAGCTGCATCGAGCAGTACCGCGCCGGAGAAGCCAGCTGGAGAGCAGCCGGCGAAAGAGAGCAGACGAAACCCGCGTCGGAGTAAGCGTGGTGGTCGGGATAACAAGGACAAGGATGGCGGCGGTAAAGGTGGTGGTGGAGGGAGCTCTGCACCTGCTGCGGCCACTGCTTCTACCTAAAGAAGGGAGCAGGAGTAATCAAGAATCACTAGGGCGAGAGACAATCAGCGAATACGTTAATCAGTGTATCTTTGTCTGTCAGGCCTTATTTCGGATGCGTTTGATGCAGGCCAAGCGTCGGTCAATATTGCTCATCTAGAACAATGAGGACTGAGACTGAGACCAATCCAAAGGCCTCTAGGAGCGACCACTTGGCCGTAAATTCAAATCTTGGGCAAATCTTCGACCTGGTCTGTGGTTTACCCGAGTGTACAAAGATAGTACTATGATGCCTGTAAGTTTATGCGCACTATTGTCAACCTCGCCCTCGGTCATCAATGTAAGCAACTGTCCAATCGTAAGCCATGAACACGCAACTACACCAAAAATATGACAAAACGCCTAGTCGGTAAGCACATGAGAGATTTCAACCCCTAAACGAAGGATGAGCCGAATAGAGGTTGGTGTCAGTAGTTCAGGCAATGGGATTGCTACCTAAGAATTGAGGCGAAGTCACCGAGCTTGGCTGAAGTCTTACTCATACCGCAGCTGCGTCACAGCGACTACGCATGTATGAACATTGTGCGAATGTCGGACTTGGATGAAATGTGTGGAGGTTATATAGCACTTGCTCTCATCGTGTTCTAGCTGTAGACTTGTCGCATTGCTTCAATCACACCTACCATACGGGCTGGAACCATGGCATCACTGAAACGGCACCATAAAGCGAACAACACCACTGGAACACGGCATACAATCTCGCGATACGGGTACCATCAGGAATGAGCCGGACGAGGGATACAAGCACAAAAGCTGCCACGCTTCGGATTGAGGGTGTGGTCTAGACTGCTCCAACGACACCAGATAATCAGTCGCACGATACACCACTGCTCTGATCCACGACGGCCCACACATAAAGACACAGAATCAATCCCGACATACTGGGCAAACACGACAATCGTTTCATACTACAACTGATCGAACGACACATGAGATCATCCCAGGTCAGGAAACACATCGAAAAAAGCACAATGGAACGAGCCACCACCGAAAGGCGGAGAAGCCCATGCACACTTCGCTGCTAGGTTGAACCCATCACAGTCACCATTACCGATTGTGGGCTCACGATACAGATGGCTTTACCCGATCTACATAGGAAACCCACCATGATTCCCATCGAGACAAGCCCGCGCAGTGGAAACAAGCGACGAAACGATACACCACAAAAGTCCTGGAGTCCGAACCCATAATGTTTGACAAGAATACACAAACTCGAAAGCGCATGTTGCCAACACACATGGTTCCATGACACCATGCCTACTCCATTTACCCTACCCACGGTGTACTACTGTAAGAGGAATAAGACAACAAGTCCGACTTATTACACGGCGTCTCAATCGGCTGGCTGGCTGATGACTTTTCAGGATCGAACTTTTCGAAAACTAGAAAGATGTTATACACAACACGCCGCAACGGACAGCTGATAGCTAACCACTCAAGACGCTAACGGGCATGCTACCTAGGTACAGAGGAACTGGTTCACAAGAAACAAAGAGTTTTTTCTTCTTTTTTTTTCATTTCTTCACCAGCGAGTTTCATCCCCACTGTCCGTCCTCGCTCTCATAAATCCCCGCCGTGTCAAACCTGACACCCCGAGTCATCAGACTCTCTTTTCCAGGTCCACGAAGCGCACGCGCGCCTGGGTGGATGGGGGGGGGGTGGGGGGGACACGATACCGTACTACGCCGCCGTGTCTTGTCTTGCCTTACTTACTCTGCACATTTATTTCCCAGTGCAGTTCGGTTGCTGGTAGACTACTAGGTATTGTATAGGTGTAACAACAACAACAACAACAACAACAACAACAACAACCATCTCACCGAGAACAAGGTACCTTACCTACCTACCTACCTACCTACCTACCTATATCAGCAGCCAAGCAATACTTTCGGTCTCTTTCTTTTTTTCAACTTGGACCTACCTAACCTCCTGCCTGTTTATTTAGGCCGGGCAAATAGCAGCAGGGGTTCATAACCTAACCACCTAGGCAGGCGACGCACTCGGCGTGAGTACCCTCGGCCTGTGAGATATCGCTTCCAGCCTTTTATTATTGGGGAGATATACCTAGGTACGCAAGACCCCAAACAGAAGTCACGGGGGCGATGTATCTTCCTCAAGTTATCTCCCCCTTTCCCCCTTTCCCCCGAAATTCCCGAGCCACCCCGAGGGCAGAGAGAGCACTTGACAAACGACGAGGGTTTACAGGGTTTTCACAAAAGGTTGATGGGTGTCACTGTGCATGCATGCATAGATTGCCTACAGAAAGACGAAAGAATGGGCAGATACCTTTTTTTCTTTTGTTGTTATCTCGACCGCCTCCCCCTTCCCCATATCTTGGGGGAACTCCTGCTGTGATCCTGTTTCCCCGGCTTGGGGGGGGGGGGTTGGAGCATCAACAACGCACCTGTACGGCCAAGAAACAAGTAACGGGGGAATGTTTACCCATATTGGAGGACACGGAGACTCAATATCATGGAAAATTCGGACGTGGTATGTGGTGTGGTGTGTGGTATGGTACGGTATGGTATGGTATACCTTGTGCTCTTCAGAATACCTACCTACACTTCTCGGACTTCTGTATCATCGGTAGCGCAGGGGGTTGGTTACAACGTGCAGGAGTCAGGCGAGGGGGGAAAAGGAGGACCTGGTGGGACAATTTACATTTTGTCTAACTACCTAGGTAACCTTACCTTGATCCACCTACCTGCCTTATTTGCCCGGGTCGGTGGTCACGGCTTCAATAACTGGAGGAGGCAATATGGACCTGGGCCTGGGGAAAAAAGAGAAGCGAGAGACAAGGAGTGTTGCCCGTGAGACATTTCTCGTCCTATCTTGATTACCTACCTACCTTACCCACCACCACCCGAACCCGTGGAAATTTGAGGAGTCACAACCAACCCAACCACCCAACCGAGTTGCCCAAGGTGGAACACCAACATGGAAGGCAGAAGAAGAAGTACAACCTTTACACCTACACAGATCTTTTGTCTATCTTCAGGGGGTTCTCGGCTCTGGTTTCCCCGAGGGGATGGATGGATGGTTGGAAGGCCGAAATCAAGGCAGATAGAGGCACACTCGCTGCTGTTCTCGGCATTTTTCACCCTTCGGTCAAGGGGTCTCGGTCAAAAAGACATGATTGACGTTTGGGAAACCTGGCATCTTGCCTTCTCCGCTCTTACTATCTCCGAGATCACGGCAGATAAAGAAGGATGGGCAGGCAACAGGACGCTTCGGCGGTGAGGGAAGAATGCTGGGTGACATCTTTTCTATTACCACTCAGTCAGTATTGAGGAAACTGTCTGCGAACCATGCCACATGATATCTCCTTTCGTGGGACGGCTTTCCATCGATGTGGCGAGTCCATGAAGGCCTGATCAGTCGGTATCTTGGAGGATTGGCCGCGGAAAAGACGGGAGGGGACCGGACAGAGATGAGATGGATACTTCTGCCTTGCCTCGGATGGGGTTTGTGTCATGTACCGTCATCGCTTTCCATCTGAAAAATGAGCAGAGGGCACATGAGCAACAGTCCCACCCTTGCACGGCTGAAGTTGGGCTTGTTGGCTAAGAGTTGACATACTTTCAGTGACTTTGGATTGAGTCACGTTTCATCGAGGACATAGGTGAATGGACACATGGCTGATGATTGTTCCTGAGAGTTGGTTATGCCAGGCTGAACCAAAAGTTTGTGTGTGGTACACGGAACAGAAACGGGGAGGACCCAAGGCGCTGCTTGGGACATTGCGATCCGACAGACTTGTCTATGCTCGAGGTGAATATTTTGCTGAATGCAAGCCATGCGGCACTCCCTCAGTTGAGCAGAACACTGTCTGAGCACATGAGGGAATCCTTCGAGCTGTGATCACTGTCAGTGTGGTGAGCAAGCTGGACCGCGGCCCAGGGGTACTTCCCATCGACCTCAGTCAGGCCAGATACGGCATGGCAGAGACCAAAAGAACAAGATACAGGGCTGACGATCTACCCACACGAGTGCGGTGTCTCGTCAGTCAGGATGTAGCTCCAGCACTGAAACTTCAGCTGACGACTGTCAAGGGCTTTGGACCATCTCCATGTCACCAAAGCCATGCATCTGTTGAGGAGTTCCATCACAAACATCCCGCTCACCGAAGACAAGGCAACTGAAAAGTCTGCAAACTCGCGGTCTTCATCCGATGCGGAGATCAGGGAAGGAAGCTGGGCAACAAGGCAACCGGCCGTGGCCACCTCGGCCACACCGGTAGATGAGATGGCCTAGCAAGGGAGGAGACGGGCAGGCGAAACAAGCGGACCGGTTCGCAAATCTAGAACCGGTCCGTTAGACCCTGCCGTGCCTGCGAAGAAGTCTGTGGTCTGGGGAAAGGGGCCTGGCCTGATCTGCTTCCTTCCCTCATGTTCTGCCTTCTTCCCTAGGAGGCAGTGGGTACCCCAGTTTGTGCCCCCCCCTTCATGGCAAGGCCGGCTGTCAGGCCGGTAGCGTGTCCTTAGAGCACACCCTGCCTCGATATACGTAAACCACTCGTCATATCTAGGGGGTGCCAGGGCTCGAAAGGCTAGATATTTTGGGGGCTTCTATTTCGGGGACACGAGCTGAAGGCGACGAAAGCAGCGAGAAGACGTTTGCGGGTCTGGAAGTTCGGTCTCGCTTTCTTCGGATGGAAACACCGTGAACTTGATCGGATATTCCGTATGACTTCGGCGCTATGCCATCTGTCAAGAATGTGCCCCATGAAGCGAGGGGCGGATCAGGGCCCGTCGGCCGCTAACGTGTGACCAGGAAAATCTTGATGAAGGTGGGAAACCGGCAATCTGGACATGTGTTAGCGAAGTTGCCCATTTGTGTGAGTGCCCATGGAGTTATCCGAGCAGGAAGTCAGGCTGCGCCAGTTGTGCCACCACCAGGGTTGGGGTTGATAGAGCAGACGGGTCTCCCTATGTTCCTCCTGCCACGCCTCCACCACCACCTCACCCCCTTTCGGGCACCCTTCTGTCTGCCTTGTGGCTTCGGGATGGAAGGCGAAAGAACGCCACTTGAGAAACTTGGCGCTTCGTCTGACATTCAGGTGTTACATACACCGGCAAAGGTGTGGAATACTGACATTGTCAAAGAGTGAAGGCTCGAGACGCAAGTCTACCAAGTGTGGGCGGAAACCAAGGAGTAAGTCGCTCTCCAAATCCCTTCAATCCCAGCATCCGAATCCTAACCTGAGGCCGCTTGTACGTGCCGCACTGCATTGGTGCCCTTTACACGGGTAAAGATGTGGCTGAGTAGGAAAATAGCCCACGATAATTGTTTGAGCAAGAGAAGCATTTCACCAGTGAGGGCTCCAATACCCTCCATTACCGGCGTCTGCACGAATGGGACAGAATGAACTCGCGCGAGCCTCGTGCGGCTGCATCCTCCTGAAACGGCTGACGAAAGAGAAAGTTGCAATCGCAAGGCTTTGGCCGAGGCCTCCCCTTTGCTCTCTGTCCACCACCTCCTTTGCTCGGCTGGGAAAAGAGGCGCAAAGCTGGCAGGTTGGAGGGTAGTGCTGATGTATGGAACCGGCACAGAAAGTAGAGATATGCGGTCTTTTGTGAGCTGTCCATACTGAAAAAGAGAGGGGGCAATAAGAGGGAGCATTAAGAGGGAGTTAGGAAGCAACCACAAGTGCTTACTGTGCCGCACAGCCTCGTCTCCAACAACAGGGACGCTAGCAACTCGACACTGAGATGCCGTCACTCCTCCGGACACCCCACACTGGTGCACCCCCGCCGAAAAGGAAGAAGCGGAACAACATATCGAGATATGGAATGCCAGCAGACGATGCGGCTGCGAGGTTGTAACGAGGAAACGAGGACGGAAGTCGGGAAAACAAAGGAAACCGCCCAACGACGGGACAGGAGAGTGCTTGGTAAGACGGTCCAGGCTCAATGCTCCGAGAGACTGGCAATGTTTGACCAAGGGAACATGATGTTGGCGGTCCGGCTCCGAAAGAGAGAACAAAGATACGGAAACACAATTGTGTTGTTGGTGGTTGCTACAAATGATGCTGCGGTTCCAGCACACCAGATAATCAATTGTGGAGCCCAGGGTTCTCAAATACGCGTCGCTGATTGGTTGACATGGCCAATGGGGGGGGCTTAGGGCCCAGGCCTCCGGTTACCTCAATTCTGCTACGAACCAACAATGTCAACGAGTGACCTCACATCGCGTCTATCTCGACAGTCTCGCAACAACCGCCGCACCACTGCCTAAGGTTGCGGCCTGTCGATCTGCCGCAACCTCAATCTCACAAGTGATACGGTCCGTCGAGCGGTCCTCCAGCTTGTGACCTGTCCGTGGTTCCCCATGCCAGAGGCCGAGAGCCAGTGGATACTCCAACCTCCTGCGGATGCCCTCATCAACTCCACGAACATGTTTGCACTGCCTACTTGAAACACCAGCTACATCACAGAGAAATAGTTTTCTCTGGTGGAGCAAATGCATGCTCATACCCGGACGTCTAGGACTAAGACTCCAAGACGCCAGGCATTAAGATGGTTTCGAGCAGTCATCGCTCTAGCGTCGGTCAGTCGGCCGCGCAGGATGCACCATCCCAGAAACAAAAGATACCTGAGACTAGAGGACAGCAGTCTAGGACTACTAGGTGACTAATCTATGTCTTCTTGCTGACGTCTACCCCATACCTCCCCCCTTCCAGATAATGCCCGGTGTGGCTATACACCTCACAGAGAGCGCCTTGTCACTGCTCACCTTGAACCCCTGCCACCACTTCACCTGCGGCTGTTGCATAGGTACACCTCTACATTGCTTTCCACGCTGCAAAGCGTCTTGTAATGTTGTACCCGTATACCGTCACTCATGTCATTCTCTCTTTGTTTCCTTCTGTCCCTCCCCGTCCACCTGCTTCCTGTTTTGGTGGACCGCAGAGCAGACCGGTGCCTGGGAGTCATTCCATAAAGGACAGGCCTTTCCAGCCGTCCAGCCCTTGGCCGAGTCTTCTCTCCCATCCCATTCGCTCGAAGCTACGTACCTTGCCTGACGCACTTATATGCACGATTGCTTGCATCTCCTGCAACCCGGAGCCTTCCCATAGTCACTGCCCCCCATTTTACTTAAATATCGAGGTTCCCACACCGTCTGGTCCCTCGACTTGACCGCTCTTCACCATTCACACATCTTTACCCCGGCCATCTACCAATACCGTCACCATTCACGCCTACAGACACATCCGCTCACCAGCAGTCGACATCAACATACATACACCACTGAGAGAGACCACCACTTCCTATATGTACGGCCCTCGACCCAACAGAGTGCACTTCGAGTCAACGACCCCTGGCGTCCCCGAGGTCCATATTCGTCGCACCCGGAGCGTAAACAGAGGACCTCGCCAGCCACGCAGTCGTACTCGGAGTGCCGAACGAGTCCACACCCTTTGGGACGAAACACCAGTCGAAATGCAAGGCCGTGAACGTGGTATCAGCCGTGAGGCCTATGACCAGCTCTTCCGTGAGAACCACCTTCTCCGGGTCCAAGTTCAGGAGTTAGAGGAAGACGTCCGCAAGCAGAAAGCCTACAACTCGGAACTTCGTCGGTCTGCTGAAAGCAACTCGGACAGCGAAGCCCGCAAGTCAACCAAGCTACGGGAGGCCCGCAAGAAGAACGCCCTCCTCGAGGTAGAGAACAGCAACCTCACCACCAGGATCCGTGATCTCAGCCGCCAGGTCAAGGACGCTCTTGAGGCCAAGGCCAGACATGTCGGCACTGAGTACGAGACCATGAAGGCCCAAGTTACTGAGTGGCGCCGACGATACGACGACGCCAACCGCCGCATTGACCGGATGCGTGAAAACCTCGACGAGCACATTGCAGCCAACCGTACTCTGCAAGGTGAGGTCGAGACGCTCCGGAGGGAGAATGAGCGGCTTCGGCGGCGTCACCCTTGAGCGATTCTGGCGCTCGAGCTCTAAACCATTTGCCAATTCGGCGTGTACATTACGACAAACATTTCCTTCCCGGGCTTCTCGCGGTCATCAGCGGTTGTTTCTCTGAGCTATACCTTGGATGCTGGCTTGATGGGGTTGAAAGAGTGAGTCACTTCGCCGAGGATACGGCGACATCTGATACTGACTAGTACGATCAGAAAACCAGAACGAAATCGATATCAACCTCAACAATTCAAGCTTTCCTTGATGCATCTCAGATTGCTTTCTCGACTTTTCTTTTACGATAATTACGTTGGCTTTTTCTTACTGTCTGGTTTCAACGACATGTTTTTGTCTTGGGTTTTTCATGGCTACAGAATAGCACGACATTTTTCACTTCTTGTACGAATAATGATAGGGTACTACTGGGTTATGTTACGGTATGGGTTATGGGATTTCGGGATTTGCTGCGTTGCTTTGGGTTATGTTGTTGACGTTACAGAATTGACGTATGCACAACGATAGACGAGCACATGCACAGCAGAGATAGGGATACGCCACGCGGCAGGATATGGATTTCTTTTTTCTTTCTACAGATACTCCAACGGAAAAATAGTCACACAAAAACAATGGATCACAGCAGCAGGCCGATGAGCCGAGACAGAAAGACAGACAAGAAATAGACTTTTTGGAGATGTTGCAACATGATCTTTACACGTGGTGCTTTTCTTTTGCCCTTTGTGATACGTGATGTTTGTCTTCATGAAGGTCGTGAAAATGGTTTCTACAGTATCGGTCAGGAGGAGTGATTTGGTTGGCTGGGCTGGTTTGGTTGGTTGGTTACTCAAGCAGTCGCCCTCCTGTCTGCCGAGCCCATCCATCCACTTTTTGTTCGTGTCACTGAGTGAGACACAAAAAAGAGAAGAGAAACAGGCAGATTGAGAAAATTGAGAACCAACATCAACCTTGGCTTCAACCTTTTGGCAACATCTTTCGATATTCGCGATGGAGTTTGTTTGAATCATGACATGACGAGCTGAGGTAGGTAGGTTGTGGGGGATGTTCCGTCCAGGAAAATGGTTTAAACTGGTTGGTTTAGGCAGGCTTCAGGCAGGCATACAACTAACTAACTCCCTTGCTTTTCAATGTTACTTCCCCACATTTTTACACCCCCCCAGCATGATGATGGACTTGTCTCTCTCTCTCTCTCGGGGTTTATGATTTCTATATTTGCCTAATAACTATGTTTGGATATGATCAAAGTGTGTTGTGTGTGTGGCAAATATGGGTGAGCTAGACTTTCGGACTTGACGACCGCTTGCCTTACACGCAACACCCACCATCACCACACCTCAACATCAACCCACAACCGGTCAACCCTGGAAAATGCACATCTGGGAATCCTTCCACCAGGAAAAGGGTGATCAAGATACCCGAATCCTTCCGTCTATACCTGACAGTTTAACCACACCCAGGCCTCTCTTTACGGTCCCCTCTCCCCCTTGTACCCCTAGAAAATCTACGCGGCCTTCCTCGCGGCGGCTCGGTTCCTTCCTGCTGGGGGGTTCACCACCTCAGTGCCCAGTGGCTTGACCCTCGCCGTTAAAACCACGCCGTAGATCTACCTATCCAGCCCACATACGTAGCCCATACCTACCAGGTAAGGTATGCCAAAATAGCCGACCCGATGAAAAGCAGATCAAAGTGCTTCAACAGGGGACTTGCAACCTGACAGACGTCACGAACCAATCCTTTTTCAATGAGCAAAAGCAGGCTGTGCAACAACTTTACCCTTGCCCCCGGTCCTGGCCTTTGAGGCTCAGGGTGGAGAGGGAACAAGCAGAAGGATTTCTCTTGGTATGCAACCAGATGCAGATGCAACGCCCTTGTGTCAACAGAGGCCTGTGAGCTACTAGCTAACAACATCCAGTCACCCAGTCAAAGACCCTGCCGAAAAAAAATGGAGGCCTGGATACTTAGGTGGGTGGGTGGGTGGCGTGGGGGGATAGATGCATCATCATACCTCTCTCTGTATGGGTGTTTGGTGGAACAAGCAACAAAAAAATGCGAGATCAAACTCATCGAGATAGCTTCCCTAGCCCCCTTCCGTGATCGATGTTTACATTTCATGTCGTACAAAGGAAACTGATTTGACAGGGAGAAACATGTCGGAATTACCGCCCCCCGGGAGAGCATGCCCCCGCCGTTATGTTGTCCAGTGTTGTTCCACAGGCAGGAGGTCAAGGTGAGACAGTGATACCCTTTTCGCTCGCCTTACCTTTTGAGAACACAAACATTTAAAAAAAAACATGGCAGTTTTTCTCCGTCTCACTCATGGCGGGTAACGGGTAAAGGCATTTGCATACCTACCTTACCTAGGTACTCTTACCGGTGAGGTTTGTGTGTGATGGAACGGCCGAGATTCCTTCATTAGACCTAGAATCACAAAGTAGGGAGGGCTACTCATCCATCCGGTGTTCTTACCGCCGCTCGTGATAGTCGACGTTGATAGTAACGGATGAGATGACGTCTCCCCCCCGTCCGGCCAGCCGAACTGAAACATCTTCACCTCATTGTCCTGCACCTCAACACCAAAAAAGGAAAACCCTTGCCCCCCCTCCTACTACTCGGTGTTAACAATCTCCCTCTTTTGATCTGAGTTGCATACAAACTCCGTGGTTTGGATCACTGTCATAGAAGGCGCATTCTTTGCGCACCTGCGCATCCACCTTGGCATAGGTATCTTTCACCTGCTCACCTGCTCACCTTGATATAGGTATCTCCCCGAGGTTCAACAAAAGTCCTATCTGGAAGTCATTACCCCCCCTGCCCCTTTCCCCCGCAATTTGACCATCAAAAGAGGCGAGAGCGGAAAATCCCCCGTGTCAACCTACGGATACCACCCACACCCATCAGCGATCCTTCCTCCGGACAATGTTCGTTGCTTGCTTGCTTCCCGGTGGTGGTGGTTGTCCGGAGTCGGATGTAGTATTCGATAACTATCGACCACTATCGATAGATGATAAATGATAACGGCCAATCTATCTACCCTGTTCTATCCATGTGTTGTGTGTGTGTGTGTGTCTCCACCATCCCCCTTGTCCTCTTGGAGATACCTGCACTATCTAGATGTCTTGTCTATACCTAACTGCTGCCGTGTGACACATCCCGGGCAGCTACATCGGAGCATTTCATGACAACCCACGGGTGAGTGCGCAAAGGCGAAACTACCTATCGCGCTCATATGAGCAGAAAGGAAAGACATTCCAGGATGGATCAAAAAGATGGAGGGGGTGAGTGAGGTGGGTGGGTGGGTAGGTAGGTGAAGAAAAAGTGCGGGGCAACCCAAAACCACCCTGGAACCCAAGGAAGGTGCGGGGCAGCAAGCAGCAAGCAGGAGAATCACTGCAGGCGCAAAGGCAAGGCATCAGCCGTTCCGGCTCTCGTCGATCCATCCCGTCGCAAATGCGCGCGCGGTTGGTCTGCATACACTACTTTACATGTATGTACTAAAGAAAAAAACAATTGGCTTGGCTTGAGTCAACCGGCAGGTGGTGGTCGAAGGAGGGAAAGTCACTTCCCGGGTCCGGGTGGGGCAGAATGTGTGGTGACCCGGACGGAGCTCCTGTGATAGCGGGAAGATGTGGAAACCGTGGAAACACTTTCTCGGCGCGTGGGCGGCGGAGTCAGTGGGTTTGATGGAGACGACGAGTGGCGGGCGAGCGGGGGGAATGGAGCAAAACCGTTTGGTTGTTCTCCATCGACGGTAGGGCTGGGATGGGGTTGGTTTTTGGAGAACTGGACTGGTGATGATGCTTCTTGATCCTTCCAGGTAACCGTCCTGCCGGCAAAAGAGTCACGGAACCCATGGTGAGCTGAAGATTGCGTACGGATGTAACATGGCGTTTAGGTGAGTGATCACTGAAGAGAAAAGAGAAAACGGGTATACGCTGCGGGAATCTAGATCGTGGTTGTTATCAGATGGTGTGATTTGGAGGGGTACGGAGGACGGAAGGAGCGATATCAAGTGATGGTGATGTCAACGGTTGGGCAGGAGCGACGGTATTGGGGGCACATGACGGTATATTGCGCTATCTGGACAACCTCTTGTTGAATCCGATCAACTTACACTATTTACTTGAGTGGAGCTCAGCCCTATCCGTTGACATTTCTTCGAGAACAAACAGGGGAGCCCACTCGAGAGGCAGGCCTGGCAGAAAACGGTCAACTGACCATGGCGGGTCGAGAGCTAATCAGAACACGAGTCCTCGTTGGATTCCATGAGACTACAAATCTGAAACACACAAAAACAAGCAGAAAATAAAGGGAAAAAAGGGCTGCATGGAACGCATAAATGTGGAGATGGAACAGACAATTACGGTGACTCACCGTCCGTCGCGCTACTCCTTGGCCAACACCACCAGCAAGCGCGCCCTTTCTCCTATTTCTGGCTTCTGGCCGTCTGAGCTCTGTGGTTGGCTATCCCGGGACAAAAGTGCACTTCTTTAGGTCTGTCTCGTCGCCGACAATCACCAACATTGCATAGTTATTGATCACAGAGGGACTGTCGTGTGCCCGGCGACGGCCCGCCGTACCCTCCTCCCAGTGTCGTGGTTCGCCAGAACGGACGGTGCGACCCGTTGATATATGGTGTGGTTTTTGATATGGATGGGAGAATCTCCACACACACGTCCGGCAAAAAAGGGAAAAAACCTTCGGTGTAAGGAGACATTCGGACTGGAAGCTTGGCATGCTTGGACCTTGTGTGACAGCCAGCGTGTGGGTGGCCTCTCTCACCTTTTGGAATCCAGAAAAACTGCCTTGGTGAGAGCCAGAGGCGCCAGGCTCTGGGTGGTTCGCAAAGGATTTTGGAGCACTGCCGCACACCATCTCTCTCGTCGCCTTGCTGATTGAGCCACATTCGAACACGGATTTCTCTTGTTTGAATGCCCAGGACTGGGTGGTAGGGTGAGCGGACAGAGAAGAGGGGGGGGGCATCTTGCGACTTTTGTCCGCGATTGAACATGATGGCCCGGGAATCGAGTTTATCCCCCTGTCTTGTCGGCCATTTTGTAATAAATGGGACGGTAGTCGGCGCGCGCTGCCTAGTCCTCAAAAACCTCCCGTCACTGACATAATCATCCACCATCATTTGCCCAAAAGCGTCAAGTTTGAGTTGGCAGGCAGGCAGTGCCCCTTCGCGCAGTCGATTTGTCCACAGCGCCCTTGGATTCGTAACAGGCGCGAGGCAACAGCGCGGAACCCCTCCCAGAGCCTCCCTCCCTTCGGATTCCTTAAGAGAGGTGTGTGCGACGGTGAGAAATTCGGCCTTTTCATTCTTCTCCTGCACACCAAGCGAGATTTTCGTTCCTGACCTGGGGTTAAATCTGGTTTTCTTATACCCTCATTCTCGGTTAGGCTCTTTAGTGCTCTTTATCGTTGAGGCCCAACCCGACTCCGAGACACCAACCACTAGCCACACCACCACACCACCTACACTACTCCGTACCACCCCCTAGCATTCCTCTTGGTCTCTTGGTCTCTTGGTCTTTTCTAGCCTTGTTCCCGCCCTTCCGCCCCTTGTCCAAGACCCCCCTGGTCTGCCGGGGCCGCCTGTGCCATCTGTGCCATTCGCCCAATTTCCCCCCCTTGGCCGTTCCCGCGCACATTTTTTTTCTCACTTATATACCCCAAGTTCCAGTCGGGCACCTCTGCAGCTCCTCCCACGTCGCCGGTCAAATCAACGCACAACACGATTTTTCAAGCTGCTTTAGCCTTACAGCCTTCTCCCCTCCAAGGGCATCATCGAATAACTGCCGTCGCCATGAGCAGAACAGTCCGCTGGGGCTCGCCCACCGACGGGCACTACGAGCATCAGCGCAGCGACTCGGGAGTGGGTTCCTTCAGCGACTGCGAAAGTCGCACCTCCAACACCGACCGCAACTTCTTGGCCTCTGGCTACGAGGACAACAACACCATCTACCAACTACAGCGCGCCCTTGAGCAAGCCCGCCAGCAACGAGACGAGTTTTCCAAAAAGGTCGCCGAGCTCGAAACCACCGTCCGTCAATTGCGCAACGAGATTGAGCAGAACAAGGCCCATGTGCGCGCCGTCACCGATCAGAATGAGCTCTTTACTCACGAAAAGAAGACGCTCGCCGAGAAGAACAAGGAGCTCTCGGAACAAAACACCCAGCTCCAGGAGCAACTCGACGACACCATGGAGAAGCTGAAGAAGTCCAATCGCAAGAGCACCGTCACCAGCTCACCAACAGCCGCCAGCTCCACCACCTCCGAGTCCACCGAGGACAAGAAGCCACGGCGCAGCGCAAGCAAACGCAGGCCCGAGAAGGAGAAGGAGCGCGACGCCGACCGTGAAAAGGAGAAGCGCGAGAAGGAGCGCGAGAAGGAGCGCAAGAGAGAAAAGCGTGAAAAGGAACACCGCGAACACGAGCGCCCTGCCGAAAAGGAAGACGACACAATTGACCGCTTGCGCCAGCGATTTGACAAGCATCGCGTCGGTGACGAGAGCGACGCCAAGAGCAGCATTGCTTCCACCAAGACCGCCCGAACAAGCCGACCGACCAGCAGCTATATCGAGCCACTAGGTCTCAGCACCCCCAGACCACAGCAGACTGTGCCGCCCTCGCCCGCGCGCCATCATTCCTACACGGCCCCTGGATACCCACCCTCGACCACGTATGCCAGCATTCGCGAGCCATCCGCCTACGCACAGGGCGCTCAACGGTCCGCTCACCCCCAGGTCTACATTGCCAGCGGAGAGTACGGCTACGAGGAGGAAGAAGCTGCGTACCACCCACATCAAGTCAGGACCGGCCGTAGCGAGCGGAGGTGATGTGCTGACGACAACATCCGCTGCGACTGCGACGCAAAAAATTCGGTTGGTCCGGAAACGCGAATCATGATCTCCAATCCCGATTGTTTGGGTCGTGCATTTTCCGATTGGCCTGTCCCTGCAGGTTCCTGACGAGAGGCCATTTCCCAACACTCTGTCGGGTCGCAGTCTGTGTGGTTGGCGCCCAGTGCTTCTTTTTTTTCTTCCTCTTTCAGGGTTGTCAGCTCTGATCAGCCCCACGCCTCACTTACACCCCGTTACAACCCAACAACACCGTCACATTGTCCCGGCGACAACTCATCTCTGGTCAGCGCGGCTCTTGTTCACCTGAGGCCGCCGCCGCCCGAGCATTATTTCAATTCTCCCGTCTTACATCAGCCACACCCGAAACACTCACAAAAACTATGCGCCAATATTTTCCAGAATCAGCCCCCACAAACTTCTTTTTTGGGCCAGGGCTGAGGGGGACTGGGGCTGGCTGTGCGGGTCGACCCGGTTGCCCAGCGTCGCATGGCGCTCCACTTGATTCCGTCATTGGCCGAGTGGAGATTTTGATGGTGGGGATTCGGGAAGGGCGGGTCTCGACAAGGGTCAAGCTGTCGGGTTCGACTCCACCACCTTCCCTAACCCTTTCCCATGATCTCCATCACTGCGTCATTCTGGAAGACCCTGGGTGTTTCAACGGCTTTTCTTTTTATTTCAACATCACACAAATTTCGCTTCTTGGCTTCATTTTTTGGGCCGTTTTTTGCTTTGGGATTTTTGCACATGTTTATTTGGCAAACTGGATTTTTTTATACCCCTATACCCCCACGCTTTTTTTTCTTTCTCTGGATGTATCATCATTTTTGTTTGTTAAAACAGTTTCTTGGGCAACCTCCTCATGTATTCACATTTTTTTGTATTAGGGATTTGGGGAACAACAGAAAGAGACGGGATATGCGCATTGCGGTAAAATGGGATAAAAGAGGGGAATCATCATCATTTTTTTGGGGACCATTATATAGACCTTTTTTTTTTTCCTTGGATACGCAGCACTTTCTCCTTTTTGGTTATTAGATAGATTTTTTCCTTGTGGTCTTTTAACAAAAGATGGATTTTTTTGAGGGTTTGATGTTACATGTATTGGCCTCTCAACGGGCTTTTTTCTGATGATGTTGTTGGTGTTTGCGATTTTTTGCTTCTTGTTGTTTTAATGTCGTGTTGAGTTGTTTATTGCTGTGATTATTGGGAGGGATGAACAAGGAAATGTTTTGGGTCTATGTGATGATGGATGATGATTTATATAGATGGAAAGAGGAGGAACACGCCACGCATTTTTTTTTTAGGGATTATTTCTGGAATTTGAATTGAATACGTTTTATGAGGAGTAATTATTTGTTTCTTTTTGGTGCCTAATGTGATTTTTGTTCCCATGTCTTGACTGCTGGGTCCCCAAACGAACGCTACCAGTATTCGCTCGTGCAAGCAACGAGACCCAGTGAAGTTGGCTAAGGTAGGTTGTTGCCACCCAAGTTCGGCCCTCTGTCCTGTCTTGCCCACGATGCCAACGTCAAACTCGTCGTCGGCAACAGAACCAGCCCGAGGGGAGAGACAAAAGGGATGACTTTTCCACGGTTGGTTGGCACCTAGACAGAGCGAGCCAGGTAAGGACGGTAGAAGTCAGACTCAACGTTGGAAACTCTGCGGGTTCTCTTTTCGTCTTGCTTCTTCTTCTGCCAGTTTCGCTGGGAAAGTCGAAGAAAATTGGCAAACCGATGAAACCGAATCTGAGGAGGGCTGGCAACGGAACTAGGCTTTTGAAGATGTGAAGGTGGTCAGTCGACTGGCGCAGCGCCTGAAGAGAGGACGGCCTGGTAAGGACTGAGGTATACCGAGGTCGTTGTTGTTGTTGTTAGTTTTCTTTTTTTGGCGAGCGCCGAGTACGCCGAAACTCTCCCTTGATAACGATCCAAAATCGTGATTTTGGTCGATGACTTAGTTGACGATTCGAGATATCGTTACTAGAGGTCGCTGGGTCCGATGAAAATGAAGCGATTCGGCAGCAAAATGAAGGTATGCGATCCATGGGCGATCCCGGGTTTGTCTACAGAGGATGGTCCTGATAAAGGTGGCTTGCTGTCTGCATTGCATGTGGCTGGGGAACATGGAGGAGAGAGGACCGAAAGAGATGAACTTTTACGGTTGTGGGCAGCGGAGGGCCAGGGTGAAACTGAAATTTGGACTGGACGGCAAGAGAACCTACACAGGGAGGTGATGAAGATATTTCTTCATCTTGGTGGGGAAGCGTTTTATGCCAATTCTGTGCTTTCTTGGTGGTCTGGTGGCGGCGGTTATTCTCGGCCTCGGTGAACTCGTCTTGTCTCTGAGCTCCCCGGCTGGTGGTTTCCAGTTGGTGTACCTCTAGGATTGGAGCTCTGGGTTCGACGGTTCTATCGTTGATCAGCGAGGTGTATTGATCTTTCGGTGAGAGGTTTCATCTTGACTGTGGAAGTCTGAGTGAGGGTTAAATGGGGGTAGGTACCTAGGTAAGTAAAGTGTGGGTTTATATAACGGCAGAGGATGGAAGGCTGGTGTTGGCCTGCGACATGTTCCTGTCTGCCATGACCTCACCCCAGCGAGCAACCATCCTTACAACTGCGAGGAGGTACCGTATGTACACCGTATATGTTGAAAGTAACAAATGGCTCAGGTTCTGGTTTCTCTGGTGCGATTGGGTTACTCGGTGACATTGAGAAATGGAAAAGGCCAAGTTGAAGCAGAGAGAATGATGTGGTTGTGACACGCTGGTACGGCAGGCACTGGGTGTATCCACCTCCAGCGTAGCCAGAAAACAACAGAACCGCAAAGGCATGCGAGCGTGGCGCTGTTTTGTCATGATGACTTGGACGCCAGACGACAGGTCCCGCATCCCTAATGCATTGAGCTTGCTCTTTCCTCGCACAAAGAAGAGTGGCAGGACGAGACTACCCTCCAGGTTCAAGAACAGTGATCTAAAAATCAGAAACAGGTTCTCCAAGTTTGACATTCGCCCCGTACCTAGGTGGGTAAGCAAGCCGGGCTCCAGTCCTGCTGTGGGATGGAGTTGGCGGGACTTCGTGGTAACAAGATGGTAATAGATAGGTGTGCTATTCCGTGCCATACATGAAGGTAGATAAGTTGGTAATTAGTCGGGTGTAGTGATCCATTGACTGAATCAATACATATATAACGTCGAGACTAAAGATTGAACACCTGTTGTTTTGTCGGTCATAGCCTGGGTGACGGGATCTCTCTTGGATCGGCGGGGAGAAACTGGCATACGCGAATGACGCTCCGGCAACCCCCAGGACTTGCTGGTCAGTCTGGGTCATAGGCTGCCGCAGAAGATGAGTTGGAAATCATCGGCAGGCGACGCACACCAAGCATTTACAGGTTGTGGGTTCATTTATGCCGACTCTCCTTCTAGATCCTCTTCCGGGTCAATTCAACGGCACCACTGAGATAGCCACGAGAACCGGTGATGGATGTGAACTTCCAGGTGGTGTAATGGTCAACCGGCAGCCCGATCTACCTGGTGTCTGTGCCTATGCCATGATGGGTGCCTTGAAACTCCATTTCAATGGTAAGACTGACTGATGGCACAGGATAGGTAATCTGGGGGGTAGGTCAAATCCCCAGGAAAGAACGGTGTCTGTTATTGATCGTCGCAAATTGCGATAATCACATCGTTGTGGCACAGTAGTTGACTTGTGGAGAGGTCTATCTGTGGCTTCATAGTCAGTAATGAAGCCACAACAGCGAAGAAGGTGAGAGATGGCTCAAGTATCGCTCAAATATATATATCATGCGACGGCACCATGTGTCTGTGTCTCATATACTGGGTTAAATTAGGGAAAAGACGACAGAAGGGTCCTGCTCTGTCAGGGTTTCTTGTCTTGCCGAAAGAAGGCGAGCTGGGTCACGGGGTGGAGGGTGCCGGCGTGACAACGGCTGTGGCCGAGCGTATGAGACTCAGATGGGCATGGACAATCTCCCCTTGTTCCAAGTCAGTGACAGGTTGTGCACTGGCGCGGCGACGCGACGAGAAAGGTTTCACCTACAAGTAATTGCCATGAAATTATGTTCCGAAAGGCGCCTCGGCCTCTCCACGTACAAACTCTCCTTAATCCCGTTCTTTACCCTTCTTCTTCTGTTCAGCATCTGGGTTTCGTACAGTTGACCTGGGTGCCTTGAGGTTAGGGGCGAAGGCATCAGAGCCAGTGGGCCTACCCCTGAGGGTGGTCACCCGGTCGAAATCCATGACTGCAGGTAGATATCGGTCTTCTTCAGCAAAGCTTGGATCCGAGCAGGTAGGCCTCCATAGTGGCAACAAAATTTCTGGACAAAGAGAGGTAGGTAGCTGTCCTTTCTAAAGGTATGGCCCCGAATATTGAATAAGGGTTTCTTCTAGCTGTTTCTTATACTCGCGTCAGATGTAATAACATAGGGTCGACACAACACCATGGTAATGTACATGGTTGTTGGCAAAGACGGAGTCCCAAGTGAGGTACGCCCGGGAGTTGTGCGAAGATCCTCGTGTGAAGACATATCCCAACTGACGTGCTTCTTCTGGCCGTGCGATTTGAAGGTGGAATAATTTCAGAGAGGAACAGGAGGATTTGGAGCAAGGCTCTCAAAGTTGGGTTTTCTGTTGTAGCCGATGAAATATTGTTGAACGGTGTGAAGACTTGCTCGTGATTGGTCACTGTAGATTGGTTGATGGTTGGTTGATGGTTGATGGTTGGTTGATGATTGGTTGATGGTTGATGGTTGGTTGATGGTTGATGAAGGAGCTAGCTCGTTGACTTCTGTTTTTGAGACAGGATCATGATGAAATGGATAGTTATATAGAAAGAGTAGACCGATACCTTATGCTAGTGGAAATGATCTCTAATGTTGAAAAGCATGGAGAAAGTTTCGACAGCTCACGGAGCAGAGAGAGCACTGCTTTATACCTGCCCTCAGCTGTCAGCGCAGATGTGTACCAAGCATACTTGAACCATTTGCCAAAGCACAAGCACACTCCTTTTGCCGGGAAATGCAGGGCTTCAAACGCTGCAGAAGCAGAAACACATCCTCAAACAAAAAGGTCTAGCAAAAACAGCTCTGCTCGTTTGCGCCTGTGTGTGTTTTCTTAGCCCCTTTTTCCTGTCGGTTTCCCTTCTCAATGTTGCCAACCCAAAATCAAGCAAACGGGCTTGTATTCATCCGTTGAGCGACGCATGCCGTCCAAGAGAAGGATCCAGAAGCCAAAACACCAAACACCCAGAACCCAGAATATCAAGACGCACGCGACAGTCATCAACATCAGGTTCATTCCCCCACGTTTAACAATACAAGTACAGGTACACTAGTGATACGGGCAGTAATAAAGGAAACCTCCTCCCGCAATACCATTATTTTTCCCAACCTTGACCTTGAGGACCCTCCGCTCCTAGTTCATCCGGTGCCTCGGTCCAATCTTTTCGCGCCCATCCATCCAAGGCCGTAGCACTTCAGGGATCAAAACACTCTTCTCTGACTCATTCCACCCATTTTCCAAGATCGCCGCCAAAACTCTTGGAACAGCAAGGGCAGTCCCGTTGACAGTCCAAGGATACACCAGCTTCCCCTCCTTGGTCTTGAGTCTAGTCGCCAACCTCCTAGTCTGGTAATCGGTGCAAATACTGGCGCTTGTGACCTCTCCCCACCCATCATTCCGCTCCCTCCTGGACGGGAAGAACGCCTCAATATCACACTTTCTCGTAGCCGACGCCCCCAAATCAGCAGTAGGCATCTCCAAGACTCGGCAGTGCAGCCCCAGTCCACCAAGGATTTCCGTCTGGAGATCAATCATCTCGTCAAAGATTTCCTCTGTCTCGACCTGATCTGGCAGCGTCCAAGAGAACATCTCCACCTTTGTGAACTCGTGCACCCTGTAAAGCCCCTTCGTCTCACTTCCTCTGGCACCGGCCTCCGCCCTGTAGCACCGTGAAACCGCTACCCTCTTCAGTGGCAGATCGGCCTCATCCAGGACAGTATCAGCCTTCATCCCCGCCAATGGAATTTCCGCCGTCCCAGCCAGCACCAACTCAGGCTTCCCCCTCGCCGCATCCTCCTTCGACTGAGCAATAGCGTAGATCTGGGTTTCCCCGTTCGCATCCCGTGGCTGAAACCCACAAGCAGCAGCAATATGCCCATACACCACGCTCGGAGGGGAGACCTGCCTCCACCCTGCCCGTGTAGCCGTGGCCAAAGCATAGCTGATCAAAGCCTGTTCCAAGTCCGCCGCCTCATCCAAAAGATAATACCACCCCCACCCAGAAGAAGATGCCGCCCCGGCAAAGTCCAGCAAGCCCAATTCCGCGCCGACATGAACATGACTCCTCCACACTCTATCCGACAACGCCGGCTCCGGCTCGGGGTGATTATTGATATAACTCATAACTTCCGGCTCCGTCCCCCGGGGCGTCTCATCACTCGTCAAATTCGGGATCGCCAGCGCTAATCTTTCCATTTCAGCCTGCAGCTTCCCCTCCGCCTCCTCGATCCCAGCCAAACCAGCCTTCACCTTCCGCGCCTCCTCCAAAATCTCCTCTCGGCTCATGTCACGGAACTCGTCGATGATTTCGCGGGGATCGTCACGGGAGGTGCCACCTGGGCCAGCCAGTCGGCGGCGGAGAATGTTGCCCCTTTCGCGGAGGGCGCGGCCGGCTATTTGCTGGGATTGCCATTCGGCGAACAGTTCGTTGATCTTGTGGGGGTAGTCGGCGAGGGATTTGTAGTTTCTGTCGATGCAGTTTTGGGAGTAGAGGTCGGGGTTGAGGCGGATGTGCTTAATATCGAGGAGGGGTTTAGGGGCTGTGGTTGGACGCAAAGAGGCGGCTGTGTTGATAGCGGCGGCTTGGTCGGGGGCTTCTTGAGCGTGGAGTCGTCGGGCGCTATGGGAGAATAGGGCTGTTGATAACCTGGGGGTGGTTCTTTTTGTGTAGGTGAAGGCGGGGCGCTGGAAGCTGTTCCTGGTCGAGGTTCGGAGGAGACATGGGAGGCAGGTGAACGGCTTCGCTGCCGCGAGACCTGATAAAGATGGCCTCATGAGTGCGACGGTCAGTGAAGGTGGCAATGGTATGGTGAGGAGGTTGTCTGATGTTGGCTTTCTTTGAGAGATCGAACCACAAAAGATATGGTGGGGAAGCGATTGATGGAGCTTTGAATGGAGCTAATAAATGCCAAGACCACCACCAATTGAAGCTAGTGTAGGAGCTATGACCACTTCTTCTTTTGAGCTCCCCCATTGTGGATATACAAGACCAGAGATCACATCATGGCCAATAAAGACAGCAACCGGAGCTTGGTAACAGAGAGTATGCCTCAAATTCGATTCAGTTGGAGACTCAAACTCATGAGCTGCCTCTTGACGATTTCGAAAGGCTCAGCTACTTCTTGTGAGCCCGTTTGACGTCCTTTGAAAACGTGGGCATGACCCATGGCCTCAGCCCTTGATCTTATTTCAAAACTGGGGGAGGCCTGTACATCATAGCATCACTCAAACGTACAGGTATTTCCTTTAACAAACGTATATACAAAAGCTTATCGACACGCTGAGCCGTTTTTCGACTCTTGGTTCCCCCTCCCACCACAACTTGGCTACATGTAAGCAAAGAAGGCCATGGTTTTGATCCCTGTCGTCTGCTTTGTAGGTATAACCAGGGCCTCTTGGGGGACTGAACGTAATTTTAACACCTTCAGTTGTAGAATTAACAAACAAAAGGGAAGGGAAACAACAGAAGAACGTTAAGGGGTGCCCTCTTGGCCGTTAACACCCACAGATGCGCGTCATGTGAACAGAAATGCACATTACCTCCTAAACACTCGACAATAACAGCGAGGCAAGTCCAATGTCACCAGTGTCGTTATTGCTGCTGTTGCTATCCCGAGAACTGGTGCCACTCTGACTTTCCTCATCGTTGTGAGTGTTCGGATGGGTCTCGGAGTGCCGACGATTATTATCATCATCCTCGTCGATCCCATCACGCGGAAGTATATATTGAATGAACCTTGATTCGGCGTTGAGAATTGCGATGACGACATCGAACAGGCCAAGAAAGTTCAAATTGTCAAGCCAGGTGAAGGTATCTCCTCTCTCGGCTGATTCCGATGAACTGTCGCCACGCATAAAGAGCCAGAAAAAGATGCCAAGGGTACAGAGTGCGTACACAAAGCGCTGCGTCTTCTGTGCACGACGGGATAAAAACCATAATGAATACCCCACGATCAGAGTCCCCAAGAACGTGGAGCAAACTATCCGGAGACTCATTTTGACGAATTTGGTCCTCTCCGGGTTGCCAGGAATCTCGAGTTGCATTGCCGCCATCCCTGTGCCGAGTGAAGTGATGCCGGAGCCCGCAAGGAGGACCATCCGTGTCCGGTATAACAACTGGTTAGGGTCTGCAAAGACTTGAGGTAGAAAGGCAACCAAGATACTGAGCAGAAGCTTGAGTAAACCGTGCCGGCGTATCACAGTGGTTTTCCTGAAGATCGGTAAAAGATTTGAGCCAGTGACTGTGCAGACTTCGTGTCGTGATGTTTCAAAGCCGCCTAGGTCGAAGGATCCGTATTCCCCTGGCAAAAGCCAAACTGATTGCCCGAGATACCATGAATAATGCAGCAGTATTGAACTGCCCAGCCCTTGGTGTTTACCCTTGAACTCAAGAGGTGGCCTGCTAGGAGCAAGGACCCGCAGTTGGTTTGTCTGTGGGTGATGGTACTCGTCGCGTGATTTACACTCTGTATGCTACGGATTAGCTAGCTGACCGCACGAAGGATATCAAGTGTGCAGTATCTTAGGTACCTAGGTCCAAGCTGAAGCTTGGTCTGTCTTCTGATGTCGACTTGGCCATAGAGCGTACACGTCGCTCTTTATTTTGCTGCTCGGCATGCTTCCTCCAGTCATCAAATCCAAAGATAAATTCCATCGTGGACGGAGCACCCGCACTAGAAGCCGCGCAACGGCAGCAAGTAAAGTACGGGTAGGTTTCAGAGCGTCTGTTGGTGATATTTCGAGAGTAACAGTCAGGGGATAATGATGGTCCAATGGCCAATTCAAGACGAAAACATCTCCAGACAGATAACGGCCAGAGTCTCGAGTGAGAACATAAGGTGGTGTTTGTGACTGGAATTGACCGATAGAGAGGATGTTAGCTTATCACATCAAACCTTCCTGTGGGTGGCGGAGTAGATTGATCGCACTGCCTGTGTGCGTTGTTCCTGCCATTCTTCACCTCATGCGGGTTGACGAGGCTGTCAATGGTGTGCTACCTTATCGTTGGCTAGCATAGCTGCCCCCTTCGGGAGGCCTCCCCTCTTTGCGGCTGAAGATAATCCGATTATGTCTCGGTAAGTGCATTTTGAATTTGTGTTCGGAGATCATAGGTCAGAGTGTTGCCGCCTTCTTTTGTGCCATCCACGTGAGCTGAGTATCGGCACCATCTGTTTGCGATTAAGAGACGAACACCACCGACACTCTTATCATCCATCAACAACCAACATCAAAGAAAAACCCAGCCGGTGCGAGTATCAAGAAGAGACCTCTAACTTTAGAGCGGGCGTTGACTACGCTTCAACGCCAGCATGGCTACTCCCTGGATATCCGACAACCATTTCGATTTCGTGGTGAGGAAGTATGTTGATTCCTTCTTCTTACTTCACTTTGAATGGAGTTGCTAATCTTGTTTTATACAGATCTTTGCAAGACTCTCAGCCCACCTGTCCAAGCTCCTTCTCTGAAACCTACGATATTGAACAACAGGGTCAATTCACGAATTCCCAGTGGACACTCACAGGTCCCCTATCACATCCATCAAAATCCAGGGATATGCAACCTGCTCCCTACGAGCTCCTCAATTCCCAAAGTGATCAGGGGTGTCAAGATTGTTGCCTGTCCGCAAAGACTCGCCCCGTCTCGGAAGTGGCCAGCAGCAACGACATGAAATCTCTCGACATGAAGTCTACTACCCGAACTCAAGAACGGACCGACTGCTCGTACGAGGCTCGCGCAGCGGATAAGATACCACAGCAGCAGTTCAATCATCAGTTTCAGCAAGGTCAAATCCCGCTTCTATCGGAATGGGGAAAAGGGTCGCCCGCAGATGCACTCGACCCAAATTCCTCACTTCCAATCGTCAATTCAGCTGGATCATCCTTTACCAAAGAAGGGGCGGGAACGGACCTGGGTCGTAGTGCCAGAGCAGCGGCACCCTGGGCGCAAACATTTGCCACCTTTATACGTTCTTACATTTTCTATGTCTGTGGTCTCATCTTCACCATACCTATGATCGTACTCGGAGTAAGGTTTTCGGGGAAATTAGAAAAGAGCACTGGTTTCTTTCGAACCTTTTGTTTGATGTTGGTGATTCTCTCAAACATTCTTTTTGTTGTCTGGCAGCAGCGGGCACCGCGGAATCGCCAGAGGGGAGTGAATGGAGCGAAATTCTCAGGTTGCGACGATCACTTTCAGAAGACTGTTCCCAGCGCAATGAAATGTCGCCAGAAGAATTATTCCTCCCAGCAACATTCAGCGGAGCGCAGGGCTCATGTCCTCGTCATCTTGGAGTGGTGCATCATCGGCATTGGAGGGTTAGCTGCCATCATGATTGTCAGGTATCATAACTTACAAGGTTTGTGGGCCTTTTTTAATTGTGGTGACATCGATCAATACTGATGGCATATACAGATCTATCGCTATTGAGTTATGGACAATATGATTCTTGGCGCCTTGAGCCTCCCGTTATCATCAGTAAAATGACCAAGCCCTTCGAAAACCCCAGCATGTCTGTATATATTGCTGCGGTGTTGGTTTATTCGGCAGTTGGACTCTATCACATTGTCCACAAACCCCGGTACTGGGCAGACTTCGGCCTGATAGCAGCCATGTTCTCAGTGATGGCTGGTGTATGGCTAGGGAAGCATATCATGGTCGATGCTCTTGTCCTAGGAGGTTTTATGAGTCTGATCTGCGCCAAAGTCAGCGAATCTTTCATTAAATGCTGGTGCGCCGGCAAGAGTAGGGGCTGGTCAACAACAGGGGGATTCATGAAACCACACAATATGGGAAGAGTGTTCCGTTAACCTTTTCTTTTTGGAGAAGTATGCCGGAATGCATACCTCATGAGGAGGGCAACGTTGTCTTGGTCGAAGACATTTATCGTCGTCTGTCTCCCATTTTTCGGCCACAACGGCCAGAGGTGGTTGATATAGGCGATACAGCGCCATGTTCAAACGTCGAGATGTTCTAGCACCGCTGTAAAGAAAACCGATACAGACGGGTCTATGCATTTCAGTTTCAGACCCAGCGCCTTCAGGGGAGGGCCTTGCCATTCGGCTTGAACGGAAGTCTGAATCTGAGATGAAGACAATGCTTCAAGGAACGCTCTTCGTTTCTCTCATTAGTTTCAGCTACGTAGCAAAATACAAACCTAGTACTTTGCAGAACATTATTTTGATCTCTAGATTAGGTATACATCTGGGTGGTTACCTTACCGAAGCTAGGTAGGTATTGCCGGGTGGTAGAGGAGACGGGAAAGAGTGATGGACAAGGAAGGTGTGACTGGGGCCTACAAGGGCCTACTTTCCTTCTGATTGAGACAGGCAATTGTAAACCTTTCGTCCCGAGCCAGCACCTCACCGGTCACATGTTCAACTCAGCTGACCGGATTTCTCCTGCGTTACTTGCCTGGAAGATTTTTCGACTTTATTTGTAGCAGCCAAACTCGCTCACTAACTTTACCAGTCCCTCAAATCCTCAAATTACTCATCTGCCATTATCACCATGAGCGAGCCAACTCTTCCCCGGTCAAACCTTGATCTTGTCAACGAAGCTGACGAGTGAGTTCATACCAATCTACTAGGACCAAGAAAAGAACATCGTTGACAATACCTACCAGCTTTCCAATCCCGCAGAAAGACCTGTCGGAATACCTGGCCGCCAGAAAGCTCTACTATCACCTTCACGTCGACGGCATCAAGCCCGCAGTTGGAATAGTCCACCCCAAAGTGGTTGACGCTCTCCGTTCTGCTTCAGGATGGAGAGTAACGGAACTCGCAGACCACAAAACCATCACTATCCTCGGCAATGACGAACCGACTCGCTCCAGGGTGGTCGCTGATACCCTCTCCCAGCTGCGGGACGCGGGCCGGTTTGAGGTGCTATCACGTTGGCGTGGTGAACTCAAGCCAGTTTTCGGACCCAGCAACCAAGTCCTGTTTTCGGTTGAGCGCGCAGCAGCGTCGGTCTTGGGCATTGTCCAGTACGGAATTCACCTCAGCATCTACACTTACGAAAAGGGAAACAAGTTCCCTAGCATCTGGATCTCGAAACGTTCCCAGAGGACAGCGAACTACTCTGGGATGCTGGATAACACCGTAGCCGGCGGATACCGGACCGGGGAGGATCCCCTCCAAACAGTCATCCGCGAGGCTGACGAAGAAGCCTCCATACCTGCCGATCTGGTGAGGAGTTTGGCTCGCCCTTGTGGGACTATCTCGTACTTTCACCACTTGGACAAGCACGTCAGGGGGGAGAAGTATCTTGTGCAGCCTGAGGTGGAATATCTGTATGAGATGCAGGCTCCGGAAGGTCTTGTCCCACGCCCCAACGACGGTGAGGTCGAGTGGTTCCAGCTCTGGGACGTGGACAAGATCAAGGATGGGCTGGGGAGGGGTTTGTTCAAGCCTAGCTACGTGCTTGTGCTGCTGGACTTTTTTATTCGGCATGGTGTGTTGGACACGACGAATGAGCCGGACTATATTGAGATTTGCTGTCGTTTGCGGAGGACTCTTGAGTTTCCTGTGAGGAGTGATGCTTGATTGATGCGTTATGGGCAAGGGGCGGGGAGTGTGTGTTGAGATATGGGCCCAGGATGATAGTAATACAGCATCAAAAGACTGTCGAAACACTGCAAATCGAGCCATTAATACTGACGTGCACTCATAATTCTCAATATATATATACCACGTTCTCATTTGTTAGCACCTTGGTTTTGGTTTCTTCGTAGAATGAAAACCTTTAGTTTACCCCCATTGTCAAATCACCCCTATATGTTCCTCTCAACATCCCAAACTCGTGGTATCTCTTCGAAATAAAACACCAAAAAACTGAAGTGGATTTCCATCGTTCCAGGTTCCGTGTAAATGCAACCAGGTGTTCATCCAAACCGCTCTGCCTAACACACCAAAATCTCAAACATTAGGGTATCTTCGTGAAGTTCCCGTGAAAAGCCCATCTTTGAACAAGTGACTCAATCTGTGGTTACACTTCGAGGAGCGAGCAGATGGACGGGCGGTCTTGCGAGTTGAATGCTGGAGGATGGAGAAAGAAGTATGCTATGAGTTTAGGTGGTTATAACCAAGACTTTGGTAGATCCCTGAGATCAAGAGGCAAACCTCCCAGTTCGCATATCACCCTGAAGTGGATCGATCATCTTGCAAGACAAAAAATCATATATTCTCTTCTGCTCCACCACAAAGGGCAAAGACACAAGTGCTATAGAAAAATCAAGAAAAGAAAAAAAGCGAAGGTGGTATCAGGTATCATAAAGTAGAAAGTCGTAGCAACTATTCAACCCCAAAAAAGAACAAGACGCAGACTACCGAACCAAAGTGGTATGTCGCTTCGCTGGTGTTTCTCCCTCTCTCGCTCTGTGCATATATACCCTCCTTATTAAACCTTCCTGATCATATTAAGTCATGATCCATTCATTCCTTCCATCCTTCCAAATCCATGTGCAAAAAGGGGGTATCGACTGTGATCGCAACGGCGGGGTATAGTAAATCATAATGTTGTATCGTCTTCGTCTCCTTTTCCCTGTGTTTTTTTCCCCATCATGGGTTTTCGTTCAACACCCTCAAAGAAAATCTTCCTCATCAACTCGACTTAAATGTTCTCGATGATCCTAGCATTGATCGCCTGCTGAAACCCCGGGTCAGTGCTGCTGCTCCCCTCCTCAAAAGTGTTGTAATTCTTGTTCCCCGATCCACCAGCCAGCGAGTTCTCAAACTGCTGAGTGCTCGGCATGGTCTGGTTCGCCGCAGGCAAAAAGATGACCTTGCTGTTTGCGCTCTTGGCCATAGCCTGCATCGCCTCGAGGTAGCGAATCTGCATGGCAGGGGCAGAAGAAAGGATATCAGCCGCTTGTCTCATCAGCTTGGCAGCCTCGACCTCTGCCTTGGCGGCAATGATCTTGCTTTCACCGATTCTCTTGGACTGGGCGGCCATGGACAGAGATTCCTGCAGCTCGTTGCTGAAGATGATGTCCTTGATGAGCATGCTCTCGACCTGGACACCCCAGCCGGCGGCGACATCCTCAATGATTTCCCCGATGGACTGGGCGAGTTCCTCACGGCGCTCGATGACGTCTTGGAGGACGCGGGCACCGACTACGTGGCGGAGGGTGGTTTGGGTACGCTCGATGAGGGCTTGACGGACGTTGGTGATTCCGAAGGCGGCCTTGTGGGGGGCGACGATGTGGTAGTAAATGACGGATGTGAGGTTGACTGTGACGTTGTCCTTTGTCATGCAGACCTGCTTGGGGACCTCCACGATCTGAATCTTGACATCGACTTGGATGAGGGTCTCGGACAGGGGGTTGACTTTGACGAGACCGGGGTCGACGGCCTTGTAGAACTTGCCGAACTTGGTGACGAGACCCACGTTGCCTTGGCTGACGGATTTGTATGGGTTGGGGCAGCAGACGCAGCACGGGACCGCACCGAGAGTACCAATGAGAGTACCGATTCCGTTAACTTGTGGGCGAAATGTTAGCTATGGAAATGGTGTGGAAGGTTGTGTTGGTATGATGGAAAAGTACATACTCATGCTACCGTACCAGCCCTTGGGGTTAGCATTGGCATCGACGACGGTTGCATAGCTCCTCTGCAAATCCTCAGGCTTGGGAGGAACAACAGCCACCATGTTGCCCTGAGCCTTGAAGCCACCATTGATAGTCTCTGGGGCCTTGCCCTTGGGGATGCTCTGAGTGTCGCTGGACATGTTGGGCGATGGTGATGAATTCGAAATGGCGTTGGATGATGCAGCTCTGGGATGTCAATCTGACGGGACCTGAACTAGCACAGAGGATGTACCGCAGGTCTTATACATCCCGAGGCGAAGGATTAACTCGGGTTATGTGGTCAGGCGATGCCCGGATGAGCAGCTTGGCGGGGCAGAACAGTGACGGGAGAGCTCTTGGTGGCGGCAGGGATGCTGTGGGTCCATGCAACGGGCACCTGGAGATGGTCCACTGTGGGTCTTATGGGGATCGCCCCACCAGGCTTAACACCGGGCCCCATCCATCAAAGCTACACTACCTCCCTGGTTTGTTTGTCTAGCGCGGTACAAGCAGTGGAGGTGAACCAGGGGCTTTAACCACTGAGAAAAGCCCGTAGTTGGTGGCTCTCGGCTTCTTTTTCTGTGAGTGGAGGATATCTTTTCGCTTACTGGGGTCTTTTTCGAATTTCTATACTAAATCTGGAGTGAGCTTGGTGATAATTGCCAGAGTGGTGATAGTGGGCTTGGCTGTACCGCACTAGACAAACAAACCAGGGAGGTAGTGTACGCCCAACCCAACAGCAGTTGACAAGCCACGAGATGACATTCCTACACACAAAAGATACGAGCTTTACAGCCTTGTTCTCTGGAATTCTGTCGATAATTCTCTCACGCCCGAACTAGAATCTATGCCGATTCATGGTTACAGTGCAAGAGCAGCGGGCAACAATGGATGCCAAGGTCTTGGGATGTGGTTTGCACGACACACCACTTGCAATTGCAGTGGCCCATGACGCAGTTCTACAGTCAACCACAACGATCGAGTTGAATGGCAGCAAATATTGGATCGTGGCTGTGTAAAGCTCTCTGCTTTTACGATGTGCCGAATCCCGACGACGGCGGTGTTGAATTCACTGCCAACGGATGAGGGTTGCTTTGGCTAATATCCATCATTCAGCGATATTTGGCTGTCAGTTGGGCGGACGCCGTCCGGGCGACAGTCCAGTTCTGGTATGACATCCAGAGTGTAACACAGCATGACAGCCTGCTGTGTCTCTAGCTGTCTGACGCTCCTTTGGAAGCCGTAGTTGAACACTCGAGAATGCCTCGTCCCTTCTCAGGAACATGCGCCTTGGCAACGCCGCAATTGTTAGGCCTATTGAGGCCTTGACCATCATTTTTCAGTATCACATGAGGTTCAGCACTGCCGCTAACTTGAGATTCAAGACTATGGAAACTTCGCATTCGGAGCAGCTAGGGGCAAAAGCTACCAGTGGGCTCTCACTAAATACCACCCAAGACTCCTCAACGTCACCCGGGAATAAGAACCTCACCTTCCATATCAGGTCCCCGCACGTGGTTGATCATGTGGCGATTTGGCATCTTTGTTCTAGAATCCTTCCATTTGGCATTCGCGACGATCAATTTACATTTCACAGTTTTTTTGATCCGAGGCTGTGTGAACTGCGTGGCTGGTGGAAATATCATTGGGCTGCCGGTCAGCAAAACCGCCCTCCATGTTGGTGGCTTCGAGGCAGATCGGTCCGTGTACCGTGTAGGAATCGCAAAAATACAACGGCGCCATGGCAAGAGTGGATAGTTATTGTGATAACTCTGCTTGTGGGGTGTTGATGCAGACGGTGGGCTTTGTGTCCCGCCATGCAATTCCCAAGCGCTGGCATAGCCCTTTTTCGATGGCATCAACACCACGGACTATTGGGTCACCTCGAGACTAATTGTTGTGTTGAAATATCTGACTGCTTGGCTTTCATCAGGATTTGAGCTGCGTTTAGTACTTCAATTCCATTGTGACTTGAATTTCTTGCGAGCTCGTTGGCTGCAACATTGAATTCTCAATCAACAGATGCCGCCCAAGATGGGCTTCAATAACTCATTACCTCTCTCAAACTACGTGAAAATCGTTGAGATTGAAGCCGACATTCAAGACGACGTCAACATGGGTTGTCGAACCGTTGGTGCCATCAAAGTGTTAGCGAGTATGCCCCACGGAATGGAAAAGCTTCGCCAACAGTAACACTGCCCCTAAAAACATTGCAGCGGGATTCACTACCTTTACGAGTTACCCAAAACGGAACTGTTGGTTGTGTTGGCGAACAATATGGTCGTACTCTATCCAAAATGTTGAAATCGTTCCTCCGAGGCTTTGTTTGGTCTTGATTTTCGAAGTTGATGAGGTTTGGTCTTTTAAGTGTGGATTTATTTGTTTACCTAGTTCGACTGCAAGTCATCAAGCAGTTGAAAAGTGGAAGAGGAATGTCTTGAAGCATTTGCTGTAATCGTGCGATTTTCAGGTTCAATATTCGACTTCCCGACCATTGGGACATACTCTTCATTGTTGACATTTCTAGTGACACTTGACATCTGCATTTGCCTTCTCGCTCGCCGTTTTCCAGTACCGAATCAACAGCAAGAAAGATAACAAAGTCGCAAAAAAAAAGAAAGAACAAAAACACAAAAAACAGCAAAAGCTCACCGGTCAACCTCCCAGCCCACATACGGAGTCTGAGAGGGTGGCCGGTTACGAAAACTCCTTGCGGAATTTTGCATCGGGACGGGGGATTCCGAGGGCTATCGGTTGCAAACCCTCGTATTCGCGGCGGCAGGGAATCGAACAGGAAGCCCGAGGGCCCCAGAGGGTGAAGGCGACTATCCCCCCCGGACAGCGAGCTGACCACTAGGCCATTCGGCGTAATTGGTCAACCGGCTGCTCCTTGTTGAAAGGTGAGCGGTGGACCTAATATATATACCGTGGTTGCTCTTTCCTTGCGGGAGTGGCGGGAGCGAGGATGGTGTTGCTCCTGGGTACCTTGATGGGCAGCTGCGGGATCATTGCCGTCAACAGAGGAGGCTCTCTGACCGCGAAGCTTGTCGTGGAAGGAAGATGGCATGAAGCCAGGCAGGCAGGATTCTCATGACTCTAGGGCTGACGGACATGAAGATCAAGCCAACGCTCAAGATCAGGATCGGGTCCACACTGTCAGAGCAAGGTCAGCAGTTGTCTAATCTGGTATCATAACGACCTTGGGCTGAGTACCGTTCTTTGTTGAACGAGTCTTCTGAACTGCATTGTTCACACCTCGACCTGTTTGAATCACGAGACAACGCACACACTCCTTCGCCTCTTGACATCATTTTGTATATCAACATGCTGGGTCGACCGTTATTTACAAGCATTCGAACCAAAGATTCTTGGAGAGCCTCATAGTTGGCCAGGGATTCAACATACATATCGAAATGAAGTCTCACGTAACACTAAGGTGCTACATGTTCCTCCCTTCTCTTGCACTTTATGATGCCGGGACGCAAGTTACCAGGTACCCAGTACCAGGTGCTACCAAGCAAAACAAATATTCATCTCAGTATCTCATAAATAAAAGAAGAAGAAAATTTCCCTCGAGATATTCAAGGTAGGTCGATTGATGGTACTCAAGGAATGTTGATGGCTGTCGTTCAAAGGCAGACAACTGAACAGGGGCCCAGTCCATATAAATACGGTTCGGCATGGTTTAGGTTTTGAGCCTGTTCTTCTAAGCAGAGATTCAAACTGCAAAAAAGCATTCATGATTGAATCTACAACAGTCGTGTCCAATCATCACAATTGCTTCAACTCGGTCATGTCCAAGTGCACAGTCCACATAGCCATCATCCCTCTCCTCGGGAAATTATCGGACTTTTTCCCCAGATTTTTCCTGCAGATCATTTCGTCTTGGCACTCTCCTAGCTCGGCGCAGGCTACCAGCGGTTGAGGTCATTTGATCAACAACCTGGAACCGTCAAACGCATTCCAACACAATCACCGCTGCTGTGCAACTCTGGCAACGGTGTTGACACTTCTGCCTGGTTGACACATTGTCACACAACACCCGGAGACTTTTTATTTACTATCTTACACCATTATCAATTCGTTCCACCAACCTTTCACTTTCCAGTCGCGCATTTTCTCGCCTTGATCACGCAGTGACGTTGGATGAAGATGCGCCCGGCCAGCCAGAGGGTACACGCGGTTTAGTTTTCTCTCTCCCCCTCTCTCTCTGGCGTTCATCGCCATACCTCCCCTTTCCTTCTCGCAACCTTTCAACATCACCATCACCACCAGGCGCATCATGACCGACACCGCCCCCCTCCTCCACCGCATCCCCTCCACCTCCACCCTCGGCCCCGCCTCCTCCGACACCTCCTCCCTCCGCTCCCTCACCTCCTCCCGCTACCGCCGCCGCTACCCCAAACCCTCCCCCTCCGCCACCCGCCGCGCCCTCTTACTCTCCTTCCTCTGCTCCCTCCTCTCCTCCCTCTCGGCCGGCTCCATCACAATCTTCTCTCTGTACGCGCCCACATTCCAGTCAACACTGCACTACTCCCAATACCGCATCAACGGCCTCGCCTCGGCCGCTTCCATCGCAATGTACATACCCGTCTCCCTGTTAGGGTACTACTGCGACCGCGTCGGACCTGCCCCGCTCAGTCTCTTATCAGCGGCCTTTTTCGGCTTGGGGTACGCAGGCGCGGCGACGTTTTTCTACCGGGGACAACAGGGGGATCCGGAGGCGGTTTATTGGGGCCTGGTGGCGAGTTTTGTCGGGATAGGGGTGGGTACTTGCTCCATGTACTTGAGCGCTGTGGCGACGTGCGCAAAGAATTTCGGGAGGGGGAGGCACAGGGGGTTGGCGTTGGCGGTGCCGATTGCGGCGTTTGGGTTGAGTGGCATGTGGTTGAGCCAGGTGGGGGATAGGCTTTTTTCGACGGACTTGCCTGGGGATTTGGGGGGGAAAAGGGTGGATGTTGTGAGGTTCTTTGGGTTTCTGGCGGTGCTGCTGGTGATTGTGGGGGTGATTGGGGCGGTGGGGTTGAGGATAGTGGATGAGCAGGAGCTTATTGAGGAGGCGGTGGAGGAGCTGGAGAGGAGTGGGATGTTGGAGGGGAGTAGGATTTTGGGGAATGGGGTTGCGAGGGAGGGGTATGGGGGTGTGGATGTTGATGAGGAAGAGGAGGAGGAGGAGGAGGATATGATTGGGGCGGGGATTCTCGACCCGAGGAAGGATCAGGAAGAGGATCAAAAGATCAAGACTTGGGTTTTGAACGCGGAGACGAGGAGGTTTTTGACGGATCATACCATGTGGTTGTTTGCGTTTGGGTTCTTCTTCATGATTGGACCGGGGGAGGCGTTTATTAATAATATGGGGACGGTGATCAAGACGTTGTATGATCCGGATTTGAGGGTTGGTGGTGCTGGGGGGCATGAGACGTCTGCGGCGACGCATGTGAGCATTGTGGGCATCACGAGCACGATCGTCAGGTTGCTAACGGGAACGCTGACGGATTTGCTGGCGCCGAGTCCGCAGGCGGGGCATGTGCAGATTGCTTCTAGCACTGAGCTGCAGAGGAAACGGTTCTCCGTTTCGAGAGTGGTGTTTCTGCTGTTCTTTGCGGTGATGCTTTCTCTGGGACTGGCTGGGTTGGCGGCGGGATGGGTGCAGGGTCATGGGGAGAGGTTCTGGGTGATTTCGGGCTTGGTGGGTGCCGGGTATGGCGCTGTTTTCAGCCTGACGCCCATCATCATCACGGTGATCTGGGGGGTGGAGAACTTTGCGACGAACTGGGGGATTGTGGCCATGTTTCCGGCGCTGGGGGCGACGATGTGGGGGCTGGTGTATTCGGCTGTTTACCAGGAGGGGGCGAGGAGGCAGGCGGTTGGGGAGGATGGGGGGGATAATTTGTGCTATGGGGTTGAGTGCTATGCGAGTGCTTTTTGGGCCATGGCGGGTAGTGTTTGGATTGCTTGTGGGCTGGTGTTGTGGGCGTGGAAGGGGAGGGGTGGGTGGTCGCAACGGGGGGTGGTTGTTTGATTTGGGGTGTAGGATCTGGACATGTTGTTGGAATTAGGTACATAATGGGAGCATCAGGCGGCGTTGGGATCTGGGACATACTTGGTAAACACTACATGTAATCAGGGGCGTTATAAGCACAGTGCACAAACACAGTAGAACACACTGTAGAAATTCTTCACTTTTTGAATTCCACTTTGAGAGGGCGCTGGAGACTCATTGCTCATCTTCACAACTCAACCCCCTCACTCACTCATTTCTTCATGGACTCATTTTTGTGAGCTTGCGACTTTTAATTTTTTTCTCCAATCTTTCTTCTATCACAAAAAAAAGTAAAGATTTCACAAGATGGGCAAACCAAAAAAACTCAAAACCCCCGGCGACCCCAACGCCAAATCCCCCGCGGCAAAAGCCCAAGATGATCAAGTCATGGGTGTACGTCTCCCCCCCCCCCCCCCCCCTTTTCCCCCTCTCTCTTTTTCTTCCTTCTAACACTCCACCCGCAGACAAACTCCTCCTCCATCGTGAGCAAACGCTCCGTGGAAAAAATCTACCACCCGACTGAGCCCCCCTTCTTCCGGTACTTTGTCTCCAAGTACCAGCGCCGCGCCCCGTTAATCAACAGGGGGTACTGGCTCCGCCTTCGGGTGATCGATGTTCTCGTCAGAAACTTTCTCCAGAGACCGCCGCGCGAGGGAAAGAAGAGGAAGGTGGTCGTCAACCTCGGGGCGGGGAGCGATGTCCTCCCCTGGCAGTGTCTAACCCGCTACGGGGAGTATTGCGACGGCGTGAAATTTGTAGATGTGGATTTCCCTGATCTGATGGAGAGGAAAAGGGGGGTGGTGATGGGGGAGGAGGGGTTGAGGGGGTACTTGGGGGTAATCAAAATCCCAGAGGGGGAGAGGGTGGTGGTTTTGAGGGAGGTGGTCAAAGGGGTGGAGGTGGAGAGGGAGGTGGTGAAAAGGGGGTCGGTGGTGTTGGATAGTGATCGGTATGCGCAGGTGGGGGTTGATCTGAGGGATTTGAAGGCTTTGGAGCAAGCCATGGGGGAGGTTTTGGGGGGCGAGAAGTGGAGGGAGGAGTGCGAGTTTGTTTTTGTGGCGGAGGTTAGTATCACTTACATGGAGAGGGAGGGGGCGGATGGGGTGATCGGTTGGGCGAGTACGGTTGGGGATGCGGAGTTTGTGCTTTTGGAGCAGATTTTGCCGGATGGGGTGGGGCACCCTTTTGCGAGGACTATGTTGGGGCATTTTGACAAGTTGAATACGCAGTTGAAGTCGGTGGAGGTTTATCCTACTGTGGGGGAGCAGCATAAAAGATTTGAGGAGAGGGGGTGGGGACAGGTGAAGGTTTGGACGTTGTGGGAGGCTTGGGGGGATGAGACTTTTTTGTCGGGGGAGGAGAGGGTGGGGCTGGATGAGATAGAGGAGTTTGATGAGTGGGAGGAGTTTGCGCTTTTTGGGAGTCATTATTGTGTGGTGAGGGCGAGGACGGTGGGGGAGAGGGTGCCTGCACCGGTGGTGCATTCTGCTGTTGAAATTCCGGCGGAGGTGGTGCAGACGCAGGTTGATGAGACGACGGGTACTCGGGGGCAGAGGAGGTTTGCTGCGGCGATGGAGATTTCTCGAGAGGGGAAGCAATCAGAGATTGTGAACGTTCTGGGACTGGGGACCAGGAACAGACTGCAATCCTGCGATGTGTTTACTCAGGGTGAAGCAAGTGGACTTACATTTGGGGAGGGGGGTCCATCAAGTAGGATGTGCCACTCGCTGGTCGATCTTGGAGAGTCCGTGTTGCTTGTCGGAGGCCGCGGCTCACCTTCGAACCCCCTTAAAGACTGCTGGTTGTATGAGAAGAGAACGAACACCTGGAGTCGGACACACGATCTTCCCGTACCAGTCTATCGACCGGCCGTCACCACTCTCGGAACCTCAGGAATGGCTTTGCTTGTGAATGGCAGAGGGAAAAGTTCGACATTCGACGGCTGTCTACTGTTTCATGCTGAAAAGGGGTGGATTGAATGTGATTCCAGAGGCGACACTTTCGCGGCAAGGTACGGAGGTGTCATTGGTGTCAATAACAGCAATGGGATTACCGGTTTTAGCGGTATCTATGCCGGCGGCTTGGTAGATGCGCTCTTCACAAAAGAAGTCATGTCTTGGGAGCTGGATATCTCGGACATCAAGAAACCTGCCATCACATTCACCCGTCTGCAACCATCTGCAGATGCAAACCCAGATGCTTCCAGCTGGCTGGTAGCGAGGTTTGGAGCAACATGCGTTCAGCATGGCAACGAGTTTGTCCTACTGGGCGGGGTGACCGGAGACCACCTTTTGGGCCACAACGACGAGATACTAGCCTTTTCGGTTGCAGGCACAGAGTACAAGATTACTCGCCGCTTGACATCCGATGTGTCGCCTCGTGCGCTCTACACTGGGCACTCAGCCGTGGTAACAGCCGATGGCAGGATAGTAATCACCGGGGGCGGTGCTACGTGCTTCTCTATGGGCACCTTCTGGAATAAGGGTGTGTATTCTCTACGCTTACCAGGCACTGGCACGGCTGGGGCTCTTCCTCACTGGACGCATGACAAGACAGTCGACATCATTCCAGGAGAGCGAAGTCTTCCCATCCAAACAAGGCCTCACAACGGAAACTCAAGCATAGGCATCAAGACCATTGAGCGAGTTCAACTAAAGACAGCAGACGACTTCGCCAAGATTGTCCGCTCCGGGCGTCCAGTTGTGTTGGAAGGCTTGGATCTGGGCAGTTGTGTCGCCTCATGGAACCTGAAATACTTGGCGGAAAAGGTTGGCAGCGAACGCAAGGTACTTTTCTCACTATGACTGTTGCTATGGTATGCGTTAGCTAACAATCCTAGGTTGTCGTCCACGAAGCCGCCACTCAGGTAATGGATTTCAACGCCAAGAACTTTCGATACGTAACCACTGGGTTTGGAGACTTGGCGCAAAAGATTGAGCAAGGCGGCAGGCTGTATCTACGGGCGCTTTCACAAGAGAAGCCTACCGAGAAGCCGTCGGTGCTGGAAGATGACTTTCCGAGCTTGGCTGGTGACTTTGTGTTGCCGGAGCAGTTGGCTTTGGTTAGGGAGAACCTGTTTAGCTCGGTGTTGAGGCTGTCTGGGCCTGTGAATATGTGGCTGCATTACGATGTAAGTTGTTTCTCGGATACCTATGAATAAGACGATGTGCTAACCATGTCAGGTTATGGCAAATGTATACTGCCAAATAGGGGGTTCAAAGAGGCTCCTTCTCTTCCCACCCTCGGACGTTGAGCATTTGTCGTTTGCACCCGGTGCTTCCAGCTCAAGTATCGACGTATTTTCGTCTCTTGAATCGCCAGAGTTGGCACAGACACATCCTCATGAGGCTGTACTGGGCCCTGGCGAGGTTCTCTTCCTGCCACCGTTGTGGTTGCACACAGCGACACCAACGTCGGACAAGAGCATCGCAGTCAATGTGTTTTTCAGAGACCTTGAAAGCAACTCGTATGCTACCGGTAAAGACGTCTATGGCAACCGTGATCTGGCGGCATATGAAAAGGGCCGGCAGGATATCGGTCGCATTGCGAATAGCTTCCAGAAGCTGCCAGCTGAAGTGAGAGAGTTTTATCTCTTGAGGCTGGCCGATGAGCTGCGGAGGAAGGCGAGGGGTTGAGCTGTAGAGTGAAGTGAAATAAAACATAGAGAACCCTACATAAGATGAAGACCCTGAGATGCAAGGTACCGCCCATCCCATCACGGCCGGTGGTGGTCGTTGTGTATCTGAAGCTAGCGATCAACAGGGCAGCCAATCAAAGCGCAAAGTTTTCTATCGAGTCAGCAAGGCACATGCGTCAAGGGACTGCCCTGACAGGTCCGTTGTGCCCAGGCGGCACACGGCGCACGGCGTATGATGGAATTGTGCTACCAACTGACGATTAGCCTTACCAAAAATAACTTGGTATATTGCTTGGTCTTTGGTGATGATGGATAGTCTGAATCTGGATCAGCTTGAGGGAGCATACCGGTAGGGAATGAAGCTGAGACATTTCTTCAGGGCTTACGAACCAAGTCTGAAGTAATCCAGATTGTTATCTTATCTCTTACACATCAATGTCACCGTGGGCTGCAGCTGGTGGGCCCTTTTAGTCAAAAACCCACAGCGGTTGGTTGGCCAGTGCGCTTTTTTGATGCCCGCCGTGTACCCGGGATTTGCCGGACCAATTTTTTAAGGTCCCTTTTCCCGAAAGCCCGCCCCCGACCTCACTTTTTCCAAAAAGGCTCATTCACCTGCCAAACGACGTCGGAACTCTCCTCTTGAATCCTCGCGCCCCCGAGACTTCAAGACCCAACTCCACTCAATCTTCCAGATCTCACAACAGTCTTCAAGATGGCCACCCAGACCGAGACCAAGCCCCAGCTGAGCGGCGTTGCCCTCTACTCCAGATTCGCCCTTGCCGGCGCTATCTGCTGCTCCGTCACCCACGGTGCCCTCACCCCCGTCGATGTGTAGGTCCTGCCACCGGCCGTTGCGCCCACGAGACGAGACGAGACACACAGACATCGAAGCTAACCCGCCTCCTCTACAGCGTCAAGACTCGCATCCAGCTCGACCCCGCTACCTACAACAGGGGCATGATCGGTGGCTTCAAGCAGGTCATCAAGAATGAGGGTGCTGGTGCCCTCCTCACCGGTGTCGGCCCCACCTTCGCTGGTTACTTCCTCCAGGGCTCCCTCAAGTTCGGTGGTTACGAGCTGTTCAAGCAGCAGGCCATCAACTATCTCGGCTACGAGAACGCCTCCAAGTACCGCACCGGTGTCTACCTCGCCTCTTCCGCCATGGCCGAGTTCTTCGCCGACATTGCCCTCTGCCCCCTTGAGGCCACCCGTATCCGTCTCGTCTCCCAGCCCACCTACGCCAGCGGCCTCATTGGCGGCTTCGGCAAGATGCTTAAGAACGAGGGTGTTGGTGCCTTCTATGCTGGTTTCGGCCCCATTCTGTTCAAGCAGTATGTGCTCTCAGCAACTCGGATTTGATGTTGAATTCCCATTGACCATATTTTTAGGATCCCCTACACCATGGCCAAGTTCGTCGTCTACGAGAAGGTCGCCGAGTCCGTCTACCAGGTCTTCCCCAAGAAGGACATGGCCGACAGCATGCAGACTGTTGTCAACCTCGGCTCCGGTCTCGTTGCCGGTTTCGCCGCTGCTATCGTCTCTCAGCCCGCCGATACCATGTTGAGCAAGATCAACAAGACCCCCGGCGCTCCCGGCGAGGGCACCACCACCCGCCTCATCAAGATCGCCAAGGAGCTCGGCCTCAAGGGCTCCTACACCGGTATCGGTGCCCGTCTCTTCATGGTCGGCACCCTTACCGCTTTCCAGTTCGCCATCTACGGTGACATCAAGAAGGCTCTTGGTATGTTTCCCCCCGGATCTTTTGGATGACAAAATTGCTGACTTTGTTTGTTACAGGTGCCACTGGCGGTGTCGAGATCGGCAAATAAGCGACTTAAAACAGTCAATGCCGATGTAGTTCAACAAAAGTGGTGATGGAATCACAGAGACTTCACATGTCGTTTCTGTGATCTAGCCCCCGCTTTTGTGGAGCAGGGAGGATGGAGGGGTTATGACGGTGGAGATTTGGGGGGGAGAAATTTCGACGCTGCTGTTGTTACGACCTGAATGACAGCGACACAAACCGAAACGACCAACAACAGGCAGGATGCCTTCGGGGGCATCAACAAAAACTGCGGCATCCTGCATGTTGCTCGCTTTTAAACCATGGGAAGGGTGTTTTCGATTTTCCGGTCTTTGTTTTACCTGCATTTCCGGGATGAAGCGCCTTTTCGCTATTTTTTTCTTTTGTTGTGTATGGCTATAATACTCTATGGGCAGGGATATGGGAATTGTATCTGAGTTTCTTTTTTTTTTGTCTTGGGCGATTAAAAAAAAGTGGTGTTGCTTTCAAGAGAACTATAGAGCGGATAGATCGGAGAGCAAAACTTTGCTGGGAGACAAAGACAAAAGAAAGAGAGAAGCAAAGACGTTTTATCCTGTGCCTGGAGTGTTGGCTAGATGTATAATAGTCGAGATTTGAAGTCATGATAGAGGTTTTTGTAACGGTTTTGATGATCCATGTTGTGGTGGTTGTGAATGAGGCTGTTGGATGTGAGATGGTTGTTATGTTGGAGGTGCCCCCCTTTTCTGCCCCTGAAGGCTTGGGGATGGTAGAGAGAATAATATTTGGGGGGGTACATCTCCCGAAGGCTCATCTCGAAGAGACAATATAATATGTAAGTTGCTTGGAATGTTAAGGTGAGAAAAGATGGGAGCCTATTATCACCGCAACCAACCTCATATTTTCCCTCAATCTCAGTTCTTGTAAATGTTGGTTGGGTAGAAGACGATCTTTCTCGACCTGAACCAAGATCAACGTTGCAAAAAAAGCAAGTTGCTATTATTTTGAGATCAAAAATATTGTGGAGGGGAGCGCGGGGGCAAAAGGTGTGCATCAGCCGTGAATCGAACACGGGGCCCATCGATGGCAACGATGGATTTTACCACTAAACCACTGATGCTGTCCTGTGATTTGATGAATATTGTGTGCAAATATTGGGTACATGTATCAAGTCTCCCTGATTGAAAACATTTCCAGTCAACTAATATACAAGAACCACAACACATCTCACTCTCATACCGCCATTCTCAAAACACCACGGTTACTGTACATATCACCTCCCAGAATCTACTACACACTCATCGCCAATAAAAACAAAAAGAAAAGCTCTTGAGCCGAAGAAACCACTTAAAACATTGTTCTATATACCCCCCCCCCCCCCCTCTTCTATCCCCTTCTCTAAACCCCAGGGTACCGACTAATCTGCCCCGAAATCTGCTCCACAAACCACTCCTCCGGGTTCTCGCTCAGCTTCGCCGTCTCCAGCGACGTCAGCACCGTCTTGATGCCCACATTCACCTCGCTGCTCCGCGTAGCCTGCTGGATCTCCTCCACAATCTTCCTGTGGTTCCCATCAAACGCCCCGACCTGTCCCAGCACCGCCTCCAGCTCTCCCAGGTCAGAGATCGCGGGGACCGGAATCTGGTTGTCAAACGCGGTGGTGACGTCGAGCTGCTCAAGCACTGATCGCTGGGAGGTGGTCGCGAGGATGAGCAACCGGTGGCCTTTGGGGGGTGGGGTTTGGAGGAGGGTGACAAGGGTGTTGAGGATGGAGCCGGAGAAGCGGGCGCCGACGGGGACCCAGTCGATGAGGCGCTCGATGTTGTCTGTTGGGATATCAGTGGGGTGTTTTAAATGGAGAGGAGGGGGGAAAGGTAGGGGGACGTACCAATAACGAGTAAACTCAACGGGGACTTGTAAGCATCCGTGAAGAGTTTGTGAAGGTAATCCTTCTTCGCAAGCTCATCCCTATACCCAACCAGCGATGCCGGGGTGATAAGCTTGATAAAAGGGAAATCCGAGAGCTGGGCAATCTTCGCCGCCAGCGCCGTCTTTCCGCTGGACCTCGGCCCATGAAGCAAAACACTCATAACCCTCAGATTCGGCTGCTCCTTCACAGTCTTGACGTAAAGCATGCCGTCCTTGAGAATATGACTGATCCCCCTCGAGTACTCAATAATGCCAAACGGCAACACATCTTCCAGCTCCGAGTCATCAGTACCAAACGCGGGCTTGACCTCGTCAAGCGCATGCAAGAAATCTTGCATACCCACCTTCATGTTCACGACATCCTCACTGACACTGGCCGTGGTGCCCGCCTTGATATTCCTGGCAAACGCAAAAGAAGTGGCAGACTTCACCAGACCGCTCAGCTCAGCACCAGAAAAGTTCTTGGTCCGGGCCGCCAGCTCCAGGATATCAACATCGCTGCCCATGACGTTATTCTCCTTCATCTTGGACGTGTGGATCTTGAGAATCTGAGACCGGCCAAATTCATCCGGCAGGGAAATCTCAATTTGCACCTCCAAACGACCAGGACGGAGCAGGGCATCATCAATCATGTCCTTTCTGTTGGTCATTCCGATCAACAGGATGTTGTTGAGCTGGTCGACACCGTCAAGCTTGGAAAGCAGCTGGTTGACGACACTGTCACCAACACCGGTGCCGCCTCCCGCGCCGGAGCCTCTCTGCTTGCACACAGCATCCAACTCGTCAAAGATGATGATATGAAGCCCAGACTCGTCTCCCTTTTCTTTGTATTCCTTTTCAGCATCGGCGAACATCTTACGAATGTTCTCCTCACTCTGACCGACATACTTGTTCAGGACTTCTGGACCGTTGATGATCTTTGGTTCCCTGGCATTAAGCATCTTGCCGATTTGTCTGGCAATAAGCGTCTTGCCCGTACCCGGTGGACCATAGAGCAGCATACCCTTGACGTGCATGATTCCCAACTTCTCGATCAAGCCAGGTGGGAAAATACGCGACGCAAAAGCTCTTCTGAAAATGGTCGAGAATTCGGCATCCAAACCACCGATACCCATATCCTCAAACTTGAAGTCCGGGCTGATAATGGCATTAGCAGCAGGCCTCTTGTTGGAAGCCTTGAGCTTAAGAGGTGAGCTCGCATCCTTGTAGAACCCAATGCTGGTATGCTTGTGCAGGATACCCCTGGCGCGCGGGTCCGACAGTGTAGGAGGTTCCTCGCCATTTTGCGATTGCATGCTCAAGTCGGTCAAAGTGACCGTCTTAACCGCGATAGCCAGGGGCACATTCTTGACGTCCATCAGCAGCCTCTGGCCCGGCGCAAAGAGTTGGTTTTGAAACTGTTTGATAAACTGTTCGGCAAGCTCGTCTTGGTCGTATGGTGCGTCGACGACTTTCCTCAGTGACGCAAAGCCGATTTCGACGTCTATCGAGCCGAGATAGGTCTGGGCACTTTTCGCAAAGGGGTCATAGATTTCACCCTCGAGCGAGTCCATCAGACCGACGCCACACCATGTTCTTTGAGGGTCGGACAAGCTGATGCAGCCATCGGGGAAGCCGGGAGTTGGGCGTGCTGTGACGACAAAGTCGCCTCCGCGTACCATCTGGGGGCCGGTCAGCCGGATGTAGATATCGGTGTTGTCGCGGTTGGGCGGGAAGTCTCTGGGAGAGACGGCGCAACTGGTCTGGTCAGTTGGTATTCATGATAGGGCAAGACAGGGAGAAGAGCCTACATGTTTCCAAAGATATATTGTGTTTGGAGTGTCTTGTCTTCCACCTTGGCCAACCTGAGCGGGATTCGACCAGAGCCTGTCTGGCCGTACCCGCCGGCTTGCTGTCGAGAGGAGGGGGGAGGCGCCTGGCCGTATCCTCCTGGTTGCTGACGAGATGGTGGCGCCTGGCCATATCCAGCCTGCTGAGGAGATCCATATCCTCCCTGCTGTTGCGGAGGGTATCCCGCCTGAGGGGGTCGTTGTTGCTGGACATTGCGGCCGGGGAGACCGCTACCGCTGCCGCCGCCGCGGGGTCCCGAGCCGAAGAGGGCGCTGCGTGGATCCATCGAGTTCGAGTCTGTCTGTGATGTGCTGGTGTGGTGTAACGGGAGGAGCTGTCGGAAGGCGGTACTGTAATGTAGTGTGGTTCGAGGAAGAGGACAGTTCGATATGACGAGTCACTTTGTTGCTGCCTCGAAGTAGTTGGTGGTAGGTTTCGAGGTCAATAGAGCTCCCAAGGGTCAGCTCGCCAGCGGGACAGTTGTCGCAGGCCCACAACATAATAAGGCGAAACGGGCAACAAAGGGGAAGTTTAATGTATGCGCAGCTTGGCATCCCATGTTGGACCCCACCATTTGTCTTGGCAGCCAACCATCAAGGTTCAACGTCCTCACTGATGGGCTTAACTTACAGCCATCACTCGAGAATCTTCCCATCTTCATCCGCAATCTTCAAGATGCCGCTCCATCTACTAGGCAAGAAATCATGGAACGTCTACAACACAGCCAACATCGAGCGCGTAAAGCGAGACGAGGCAGCCGCCCGTCAAAAGGAGGAAGCCGAGGAGCAGCGCATGCAGGAGCAGGATGCTGAGCACAGGCTGGCGATATTGAGGGGAGAAGTTCCGCCACCTCTTCCAGAGCCTGAATCCTATACCACAGAAACCAGATCATCATTCAAAGAGTCACGAGAGCCCCGAAAGAAACGAAAACGCCAAGGAGAAAATGACACCGACTTTGAGTTACGCCTCGCAAGAGAGCGCCAGGAGCAGCAATATCAACAGCTCCATACATTAGCCCCACCAACCACATCAAATTCGAAGGATGACGATGGCTTGCTCGACAGTAAAGGTCATATTACACTTTTCACACCTCAACAGACTCATGAAAAACACCCTGATGTGGAGAAAGAGAGGAAGCAGTTGGCTGAGCAGGCCCAGCTCCGTCTTGGTCCTGGAACCGTGTCTGGGGCGGGTGAAGCATGGTATGCCACGCCTGATGACCAGATTTTATCTGTCGTTCCAAGCAAGAATGTGTTCGGGAAGGATGACCCAAACAGAAAAGTCAGAGAGCAGGCCAGGCTGGTGTCGAGTGATCCCTTAGCTATGATGAAGAGCGGTGCTGCCAAGGTGAGGGAGCTGGAAAAAGAACGAAGAAAGCTGAACGAGGAGCGTGAGAGAGAGTTGCGGGAGCTTGAGAAAGCGGAAAGAAGAGAAAGAAGGCATCGGCATAGGAGTCGAGACCGGGATGGCCACCGATCTGAGAGACGTAGGGACAGAAGTGACGAGAGAAGAAGCCACAGAGACAAAGACACAAGCAGGGAAAGAAGATATAGAGAAAGGAGTAGAAGTAAGGACCGGGATCGCTCTGAGAGGGACTCACACAGGCGCCGGAGCAAAAGTCGAGAAAGACTCAGAGACGGGGACAGACGCAGAACCCGGTCTCGATCTCCTGAGCGCGCCAGAATTGAGAAAAACAGCCACCGTCCAGAAAGGTCTTACCGCGACCAGGAGAGGCAACACAGTAGACATAGAAATATTTCCGAGCGCTGAATTAGTCAGAAGACAGCACAGATTCCAGAGCGGGTTGAATTGTTGGCTTTCTGTGCGATGTAAGCGATATTTAGGCCATTTCAGTTCTTCATGGATCTGGAGTTGTGATGGACTTTTGAATGCATTCCGGTTAGGTAGGTATGTCTGTTGGGGTGTTTATGTGTCCTGAAATTTGACTTCTGATGAAGTCAAAAGTTGCCAGGTCTCAAATATACCTAGGTAGAGAGACCTTCAACTGTTCCCATCACCCAGTTATATGCAAAATGTTTTCTCCACCAAGCAATTCATGATATAAAACGCCCAGAAATTTTGTTTTGCCCTTTGACTGCACACAGGCTTCTCTCACTTAACACAGGTTTCTCCCAATATACCTTGGTGAGTTTGTTTTGAGGGGGGCTTTAATGGATGGCTTGTTTTTACCCTGGTCGAAGTCATCTTCTTTGACAGAGTGTTAGAAGAGACTCATGTGATGCAGTTAGGTATTAGCTGAAGGCTTGCCGTTGAGATTTCGTCTGTGAAAGGGTTTGAAAGACTGGGATTAATATCTTTTTGGAGACTGTGAGGTACAAATTTGTGGGTTTGATATGTAGCCATGTGATTATTAAGAAGGACATACAAAAGAAGAGGGAGTGTATTTCATAGACTCCAACAAGACTGGTTTTAAGGACCAAAGCGATTTGTGTTTCTCTATGTGACTCTTATTGCAATTGCATTGGGTGTTTCTCTGGGTCATCGTGTTCAAACTAGGTATCTACCTACCCAATATCATTTGGCTCCTCAATCAGTATCGAATATAATGCGTACTTTAATGTTTTATTTGCGATTAAGAGTCAGCTTTCTTGGTAGTAGACTGTCTTGTTTAGAGTTCAACGACTCCAGGTGATGCCATCGACTTGAGACGAGACCGTCTTCTTGAGTCTTTCGGCAACTAGTAGCTACATTGTTTGGGAGGGAGATTCTTGCACTACTGTTGGGTATCTGTGTGAAGTCTGATTTGTCTTTTCAGAATCTATATTACCTATCAGATTCAAGGGATCTATTCTTGTGGTACATGCTGTGTTTTGGCATACAGCGACCATTTTCTGAGACAAAATTGCATCTTGAGCTTCAAGTCCTTTCAATATTATTACCGTTCTTTCCTAGGTTCTCTGTCTCTAAGCGGTGTCAAATAGCTATTGTGTCCAACCATTACCTCTTCACGATCCATATTGACCCATATTGAGAGAATACTTCAACGTTGGAGCGAGGTTACCTCCTTAACACATGGGAGCTTTGATAATGCATACATACATCCTCTGTTTAGTGAGTGTTGCACAATTACAATCCCTTTACCACTCGAGCCTTAATTTGTACTGTCCTCATCATGGCAACAATGAATCCGAACCGACAATGACCGAGGTGACCCACGGTGAGTGTCAATTACACCGAAGAGGCGGTGTGCGGTGCCTTCTCTGCTCTTGCATATCCTATGAGCCTATGTAATTGCTACTGTGGCAGCCACCGTGGCACCCCTACCGATATCATAACAGCACTTAATTACATGTTTTCCCTGAGCTATATCATCACCGCAAAGGTCGCAGTGTACCAAAAGAATGGCCCTGTTTGATCGACCCGTACAGTTGACATGTTGGTAGTTTTTGTTCCTATATCAAACTCCCACATCATAAGACACAGCTGTCAGTGCCCTTTCGGGTAGCATCTGAAGTTCCCAGCATTTGTGTTGAGGTATATGATCTTCAGAGTATGATCTTCCATAAAGAAAATAGAACACTTCAAATTTCTCTTCACACCATCTTACCTCATACATCCTCGCCCATAAGCGGTCATCAACACCAGGAGCAAGCCTGATCCGTTCACCCCCCTCCCATACCTAAGTTACCCAACCTCCAACCTGAGCCTGAATCACAAGCCCAATCGTCTTTAATCACCAGACCAAAAATACACCCGACCCTGCTGCAGCCCAGATATTTTCCCGAGTGCGAAACTTTTATTTGTCCGGGAAAGCCACGTTGTTCTGCTTCCTTCCTCCGGGCATCCAACCGGAACATGGCGGAGAAAATATCGGAGAAAGCACCATACCTGCGTCTCTGTTTCAAGTTTCGATCTTTTGATCCGGTCTTCTGAGCTGGCTTCCTTTTGGGGGAGGCATGCCCGTTGACACTGCCGACAGCCAGCATCGCTTAGGGAACATGCAGTGGTGAATGGGTGTGGTCAATGATGAGCATACCCGTTTCGGGATCTGCCCGTCTGCGTAAGGCACCTGGGGTTGCCAGTCGTGATCCGCTAGCTTCGGCATCAGGCAGTGGGAAACATAAGCGGTCAGTCAGGCTGAAGAAGAAAGAAACTTCACGGGTAGACTGGGTGGTGTGGGCTCGGAGTTGTGAAACAACACGTGGGGTGCATGGTTCGGCACGAGGTTCATGTGGAGTTGGGAATGTGGGTGGTGGTGATCACCAACTGCCGTCCTTTTGGTGTTTTGTTCATTGTTCAATCTGTTATCTATCAAGAGGACATCAGTACAGCTTCCTACTTAGGACCTCGGTTCGAGCTCTGTTGGTTTCAAAGACTGACTAGGTGGTCTGGTGTCAGGTCTAGCTAACAATCCACATCCACATCTACCGACCCTTGTGTGGTTGATGTCGACATCGAAGACACCATTCACAACCCGACACGTTCACTACTCCCTTGGCATATGGTGTTCTATCAAGATTCCATATGCTGCTTCTATCTATCCCTAGACCCCATGGCCCAAACGTCAATGCCTATCTCGGCAACGGAAGCTCGCGTGGCAGAAAGTGGATTCTTTTACTTATGTAGGTCCCCATGATAACCATAACATCCTTTTAATATGATAGCAACTGCCACTATAATCCCAACCATCAAGGGTCTCTCCGGAAACCAAGCCTCAATCAAGCCATTGCTCGGGTTCGGGAAGCACACCTACCCCATTACACTAAAAGAAAAAAAGAGGCGTTTCTTTCAAGTTCTTGGCCTTGAAAGCTCAAAGTTGAAGTTTTGGAGCCAAGGTTACATCCCACCAACACACCAACCCCAACCTCTTTCAACCACACACCCTTGAGGGCTATATCAAAGCTCTACTATAGCCTCGCTTCGAAGCAAAAAAAACAAACAAATATCACCCGCCTGAACAAAATCAGCTCGCTTGGATGCAACGCGTACATGAAGTTTGCAGTCACATGTCTGTCTGCGTTGTTTATTTCACCCCCCCATCGTCGTGTTTCTTTGATGTCTAATGTATCATCACAAATGGGCTTCAAATAAGTGTTTGCATTAGCTTCGCACAGGTTGAACGTTTGAGATAGATTAACCCGCATCCCGCTTGTCTCTTAAACAAGCAAGCCAAAAAAAAGAAAAGAAAAAAAGACTCAACTACCGGATTTTGTCTGCAAAGACACTTAAGCGATGGCAACATCCCACGGGCAGGAGTTACTTATCAAAGAGACATGCATATACTCCGTACCTACCACTGCAAAAGATAGAGCAAAGTAACAAAAGAAGAGCGCGGGGTGCATATGCAACATGTACAGTGTGGTCCTCAGCTGGAGAATTAAATTGATTACTACTGGAGCGCATAAACCAAGAAAACCGTTGAAAAACAAGAAGTGGTTGGGTACGGTACTGCAGGTTTGTCTATCTTTGGCACACCGCTGGTTATGGGGAAGGTGGATCATATGAGATGTGAAAGAGAAGCGGTACCTGCCTTGGGGTAGTCTTTACTCTGGTAGCTAAGGCAACTGGATATGCAAGATGTATGCAAGATAAGATCGGACTCTAACTCTGAGTGAGTTAGGGTCAGATCATCAGTTGACTTCAACTCGTACCGTGATTCCCTCATGATATGGACTGAGCTCGTCATGAGCAAAGTGATGGGGCCAAATAGCCACGACTAGCCAACCTGTGGAAACAGGATTAAGTTCAAAGATTAAAATGATGGGTATGCTGTGTCCGGCTCGAGTCTGCTCCTGGCAAGTTGTTTGAGTGCAACATAATAAAGTCTTTACCTGTGAGACTCTGAGACACCGGCATATTACTTGCTCAACTCAAATAGGAGTATACTCAACACAACCAATAGTTGCCTAACACTTCAAAGAAGGGTGGTATTGGGCTTCAATAACTTTCGTTTCTGGATCTAAAGAAGTTCGGTGTGTAGATTCCTAGGTGACTTGTTTTACCACTAAAGACGTTGACGAGTTGAGGCTTGAGTCCTCAAGACTTTGTCTCTAGCTGTTATGTGCTCACAACCTACCCATAAGCCTGGCTCTTGTACTGTAGGTACTTAAGCTTTTAGATGTTGGTTCAACTAATTGTCTTGAACTTGCAGCCTGTTCTTGACACCGGAGCTTCAAAGACTTCAGATATTTAGATGCGTGATCCTAAGTTGATCTCTCAACTGTACAGCCACCGTATTTCTAGCACTCTATCTTGTCCATAACTAAGAAATGACACCCGGCAACTTCAAGGTAACAAGCGTTGCATACTCAAGTCTATTATCAGACTCAAGACAACACGCTCAACCAATTCCCAACCTCACAAGCACGCACTTACAAGCCCACAATGTTAGCCATGCCTCATGAAAACTTCCTTACAAGCCCCTCACCGCCGTATCCAGCACCGTCCTCGGCTTCATTCAGCTCCCTCAGCTCACCCCACCAAGTCTCCATCTCCAGCTCCTCAGCTCGGCCAAACTCCACCACACCCATCGGCTCCCGGCAAGGATTCGTCATGATGATGATGCCTTCACCACCTCCATCTCCACCCATAAACCCCAACGCTCACGCGATGCTCATTTCTTTTTCCGTCGCCCCAACTCCCAGCTCCAAAGACCCCATCAGACCTCGATCAAAACCTCCACCCAGATCGGAACCCCCGGCAACAACCAACACCAACAACGTTCAAGGTTCACCAAAAAAAACCCGCCAACTTGTCAACGATTCCACACATCACGCCTCTCCTCACTCCATCCCCACCACCCTTCCCTCGTCCGATATTTTCATCATTCCCCTTTGTTTTGCTTTGTTTTGTAAACCCCTTCAACACCTCAATTGCACTACCCACCAAGCCCTCCCCCAAAAACCCCAGTATCACCTCATCCCTCTCGGATATCTTACAAACCCTCTTCTTCAAAAAACATGGAACTACCCTGCCTTCAATCCAGGTACCCTTTTCCTCCCACCCCCCCTAGCTAGGCTCTCTCACTCTCTCTCTCAAACCCAGGGGGATCCCCCATCTACCACGATCCCCCCTGCCTACATAGGTACATACACTACCTAACAAATTCCCCCATAAAAAAAAGACCCACGTGGCATCACGAATGTGATGTGATGTGATCAACCACCAAGGCAAGCAAGCAAAGCAAAGCAAAGCAAACACCAGACCCCCTTCCAGCTCAACGGCGCTCCCATCCCCCCTAACTCAACACTAAAAAAAACAATCATCACCACCACCACCACCATCACCACGTGGCGCAATCACCTCATTACCACCTTTCCGGCGACGCTATCCCCATTGTCTCCGCGTTCCAGAAAGAACCCATCCCATCCCATCCCATCCCATCCCATCCCCATGCCCCGGGTAGGACGCCGTCTCCCTCACCATTGTAATGCACAACCCACCTGGTGGACCCTTGGCATTTCCAACCCCCTCCCCCCCCGACCCCGACCCCGGTGCTCCGTAATGACCCCACCCCAACCGGCCTCCTCCGAACCCGATGACCACGTTTTTTACTGTACTGTATTCCTTTCTTCTCCTCGGAGTCAACCCCCGGGTTGGCAAACAGGACAGGGCAGGGCAGGGTTACTGTAAGGATAGGGTAGGGGTTAGTAGAGACTAGAGGGGACTTTGTTTCGTCATCAGCCCCCCCTTCCCCCCCCCCCCGAAAGGAGAAGCCACATCCGAATCATCCGTCCTCTTCCCGGCCGGAAGGCCGGAGGAGCACAGGAGCTAACTAACTACCACACTACCTACCTAGCCTCTTGAAGAGAATGAGGGAGGGGGGTGCGGCATACCCTACCTAACCCCCCCAGACCTTGAGAATCCAGCTCGTCCAGGGCACAACAACAACACACATCAAAACAACAAATGATATCATGCAAAAGTGACATTATCACGAACACACCAACTTGCAAAATTCAGCCCACCAGTCTATGTGTCAAGAACACGCCCAACACCCAGACCAGTTCCTACCTTAGTCAGGAACCAACCCGTCTATCCGTACCCTACGAAGTACCCTACCTTAACTTCCCGAGTGCGAACACCAACCCACAACCAATACCATCCGTTTCTCTTCCGTCATCAATGCAAACCCCTCCCTTGTTCTTCTTCTTCTTCTTCTTCTTCTAGCTTCCTTCGTGATAATTAGAAGGCCCATAGCGTTGATCAATCTCAAAAAAGTCCGATCAACACAACCACTTCCCACAGCTAGCTACCTACATACGCCCTATCCTACCTTTTTCGTCATCTTCCAAAGTCTATGCGTACATACAAGCATGTTGTCAACGTATATAAGGTAGTGGCTGCATGTCGTGACACAACCTGCAGTAGTAGCATCTCTAAAATACTCAAACTCACCCAATCACCCCTTCTCTTCGCATTCGTCAATGTTTCCCGTCCGAACCTACCTGCATACATATTCCACCTGTACCAAAACCCTGAAACAAGGCTCTAAAACCTCCCCCCCCTCCCCTCCCTTCCAGGCACGGCAGAGAGAGGGTGAGAGAGCAGAGAATGAGGGGCGGCCGTCTAGGGTCGCTGTAAACGCACAGACCCTATCTGCATGTCAAATCTGTCCGGTGACATCGGGACTTCGGCCCCTCTAGCGTCTGAGTGGTGCATCCTACACTACTTGCTAGTTAGTAGTCCACCACATCAAAGAAAAAACCCCTTCAGCATACCTGTTTCTACATACTCCAATCTCTTTTCCTGTCCAGGCCTTCCCCCACCCCCATCTTCAGCCCGTCTTTGCATATCAAACGTCAATGCTCTTGCAGAGAGAATCCCTCACTGCCCTCCCCTCCCCCAGTTGCTGATAGGTCGCAATCGCGGGCAGGCAGGCAAAGGTGGATGGACAGTGAGGGGTCTGCTTGGATAGTGGCGTCCAGACCGTTTGCTAGCGTCATTAGTTTGTCTCCAACTTCATGCTTCATCTTCTTTTACAGCTCTCTCGCCCGACCCTGCTCCGCTCAAAGGTGGACAGCAGTCCAGAATCGGATCCAACAAACGAATCCACAACTCGTAAGCTGCTCCTCCTCGTGCCGGTGTCATTTCGGCCCCTGGTGACAACGCCTCGCGGCTAGCCGGGTGCGAGATATCAAGTTTTCGAAGGATTCTAGAGAGAAGCCAAAACATCTACTAGCCCGATAAAAGCTCGTGGTAAAACGGTTCTTGAATACGGTTACGGTGTACACTACCCTCATATCGACCCGGTAGACTCCGCAGGTCCCCTTGATGAATGACAAAGAGTCTCCTGGTGTGGTTCAGTGGTCCGTCATGTATGTCATCTCCTCCTGTCCTGGTAACAGCACAGCATGGTCAGTACCAAAACCACACCCAGCCAGCGTAGCAGAGCAGGAAACCTGACCGACCGGATTACGCACATAGCAGCCCGCTTTCCTAAGTCGCTGATCTCTCCACTCTTGCCTCATGAAGGCATCGTCAGAATCCAACTCCAGCGTCCGGTTCTCTCCACATGGTTGGCAGCAGAGCACAGACAAGGCTTGGCACCTCAGTTGACAGCGCCGAGAAAATAGCGTGGGCCAGGGTTCCTGGTTCTCAGCGTCGCACTAGCCCGTCAGGCTAAAAAGGCCGAAAAATCGTCTCCATCATTGGCCCGTCTGACCTTCCATGGAGCGTCGAAATCGAGAAAGAAACCCTAACCCCTCAGCAGCTTGGCTTTGAACCCTGTAGTGTAGCTCCGATCCCTGTTACAGAAGGGAAAGTCCCCGCTCCAGTGATGATCCTCTCACGCCCTGTTCCTGTGTTCCTGGTGTAGGTGTGTAGATACCAGCCCCCTCGATAGCAACCACCACCACACAAAATGACGACGGTTCAAGGCCGGTGGATACGCAGCACGGAGTTGTCGCCATATCCGCAGTGCCGGTTTTTGTTGCAGAGCTCTGAAAACTCTGTCCAACTGGACTGGGGAACCAGGTGATGGTTGCAACGGCAGTGGAGGTTGCCAGTGAGAGGATTGACTTGCAGCGACCGAGCGAGTGAGGGGCCGGCCCGTTGAAAAAAAGCAACAAGCATGAAGAGTCAAAGAGCCACGCTGCCAGAGCAGCACGATTGATGATAACCCCTCCAACTACGCTACGTTCTGCGTGGTAAAGAAATGTGGTGGGTAGAGCCATCGCACAATGTCGAAAGCAGCAGGACCCTTGACGATGACAACCTCAGCTCGCCTGAATGTCCTCTGATGAGTTCGACGGGTTGCTTGCCACATCGAAGACCGCTTCCCTACACTATTGGAATTGTCGGTTAAGGCTTGCTTGGTGCTGACCTGGAACCAGGGAGCACCTGGTTATTATTAGCCTTTCTATTCCTTTCAATTTGAACAATGGGTCAAGAGAACGGGCAAACCACCGCTTTGGGAGCAGGGTCCAACTGGGAAAGACCGTCGACATTCTTCTTGCCATCCATAGTTTCTCTTGCTTGATAGAAATGTTGTGAACAAGAGCCTAGCCTGGATCTGTCATTGACCGACTCTCCAACGCTCACCAGCGAACGAAGCTGAAGATGGGGAGGTCCTCGGCCAATCCGGGCCTTTAACTCCCGGGCTTACCCCTGTTGAGTTGGAGAAAAGGGGAAGCTAAACCCGAGCTTCTGGTGCCGGAATTCCATCCGGGCCACGTGCAGATCATGCGGGGTCGACTAACACAACACAACGAGACTTCCCTGCTTGACCAGTCGTCCGTGCCGAAAAGACGACATGATTTGTGGTATCTCTTCTTGGGATTTTCTTATCGTGGACAAGCAGACGATTGCTGGTACGGCTCGGAGGATGAGTGAAAGCCATCCATCTGTTGTGCATCCTGACCATTCGACAGACATCTTCCTCTCCATGCCATGCATACTGGAGGGGCGGGAACGCCATTGTTTCGTAGAATTCCAGCTGTAGGGAAGCCACTATCTCACCGGTCGTCAAGGATGAAGCCGGCGGGCGAGGAAAGAGGATTTCTGCCGGGTGGGTTGTGGCCTGACTGGCTTTGGCACGCTGGGATTGTTGAAGAATCCCAGTCTAGCTCGGGCTTTACCTGCATGTCTCAGGTCGGTTAACAGCTTCTTCCCCAAAGCATCTGCTTCTATGCCACACTAGTATCAATCTGGACGAGCAAGTGTTTCAAATCCGAGAACTTTGGACACAAAGGGACTGCGCCCGCCGAGGTTTCGAATCTCTTACAAAGTAGAGATGAATGACCGCCATTTCGAGGCACGTTCCTGGCGCTGGTGCCCTGGCAAAGGAGACTAAAGTTCCCGGTATTCCAAGACTTAGCCACGTGCGAAGCCGTCATCACAGCTACCCAGATCAGACTGAATTCATGTCGATCAGGTCCCGAGGGAGCGGTGAGTCCAGGCTCCAACGAGGCTGTCGGTTTTCGAAATTGCGCTTCATCGGTTTCGGCTTCCAGAAGTTCCAAGATTTCCTGGTGCCTGCTGAGCTGAACGAGCGTCCATGGTGTCTTGCTCGTAAGATACCAATCGCGATATGAGGTCAACAAAGACTCCTCGGCTAATCAAACAGGTCCGGGAGTCGGTAGCCATTGTGGGCATGTTTGTGCCATGAAGTCTGGGGAATCCTAGATGGTCTTCTTTCGAGTCCCACCGGCGCTCGCCTCAACCACTGTGGTGGAGAACCATGTTGAAGATGAGCTTTTCAGCCCCAAACCCACCAGGCTTGGGTGAAGACTGACGACTATTGCGATAGCTCATATCCGCTCTCGGCAATCGGAATCGATACGAGGCCGCCGTTTCTCCAGGCGGAGCATACTTGTGTCTTGATCGTGGAGAGATATCCAGTTTTCGGGATTACCGTTTAGGAATCTAGGAGCTGTTTTTTTCTCCCCGAAAAGCAGGACCCTACCGTCCTGTCCCGACTCTAGGGGTGTGGACACAGGCTCAGAGATGAAGGGGGTTCCGTGACAGCTGATGAAGTCATCAAACCCTTCGACAAATCCTTGATCATGATGGGCCACCCCTGATCCGACAAGTCGCTGGCCTCTTGACCAGGAAACTCAAACGTTCTCGCCAGAGCCATTGCCCCATAATTCTTTGGCAGCGTAGCGGCGGCTGAGCAAAGACTTGCACGTTGGAGTTGCTCAAAGGCCAGCCACCAGAATCACGCTTGCTCCGATCCGGGCCATTCCGCAGGAACGACCCAAATACTGGAAACGAGTATTCAATATTGCCACCCTAGACGGCCTCATGGAGGGCGTTGCTTTGCACCGTCAGAAAGGGTTGTGCGCCTTCCTTGTGAATGCCATCTGGCATTCTCATCTGATAATAGCAGTTAGTTGAGTGACTAGGAACTAATTACCGCAAAGTGAACATACCCCATGATCATTGTCTGCAGGTCCCAGGCAGTAAATGGTACCTGCCGGTGGTTGATATTTCCTGGATACTGTAACGTTCTGGCCTGCCAAACACAGTGTCTCACCCAGGCCAGGAGATGAAAGCGTTTTTGTTGAGGCTTTGTCCCACAGCCCCTTACCCCATACCTGAAAGCTGAACATGTCTTCCGAATTTGGCTCCTAGAAGGGAATAGGGAGACAAGGGTCGGTAACCGGTGGCTGCAAGGAGAAATGCATGGAGCCAGTCACTCCAGTCTGGTCTTCATTTGTTCCACAGCATGGAGCTATAGGAACCGATAACCTTAAAACGACCATAGAGAAACCATCCAGAGGGGTGCTATGCGGAAACCCGGATGACGGCCAGCTGCATTTCCATACCATGGCAGTAAATCGCATTTTAGGCCAATATCGGTCTTTCCAATGCATCCGGCCGGTTCTCATGATACCTTCAACTGTGAAGCGCCGATGGCGGAAAGAGAACTGCCTCCTGTACACTAGGTAGACAAACTCGAGTTTGGTGGCGCCGATGACGCGGAGCGGTGAGAGAAGTTGCTTCAAGCTCAAGTCGACACTCGACAGTGTAACGTCCTTGATCCGGAAAGCACTCTTGCCACGGCAGTGCAAACCTCTTCTCGTGTCCCGATATTGATCGACAATGGCTTGTATTGTCTGAGACCGTGATCAGACTAGAAGGAGGCACATACACAGCGAGGGTACCACTCGCGAACAAGCTGCAGCAACCATCACAAGCAGAGCGAATGTCCTTCAACTGTTGTCCGGTCCTTCGGTGGTGATATGTGCCTCGCCGATATGCGAGAGCGAGGAGATCAAGCCCGTTCGCCACGAACCGCTGCAGGGGAGATGGATACCATAACCAGATTTCCTTGGCCCTGCACCGCACGGCTTTGCAGAAGTTGAATGCGCAAGCGCTATTCTCCGATAGGCATGGTGTTGCGGGCGAGGTCTGGTGGATAACTGGATACTATGATGGATAGGATGCAGTGTGTGTGTGTGTGTCTCTGAATACTACGTCCGCATTGACCTGGATGTGCCTGTCAGTAACTCAGTCTTGTCGCTTGTGATGGAAATAGACTCGGAAAAGGATCAATATACCGTGATAGTTGTAGTAGTCAGGTTCGTTTCGATCCCGGTTTTCGCTGGTTGGTTGGATCTACGTTTGATTCTCCGGCCGTTGGAGGGTGTGAATGCCCCTCATCAAGCCAGTTATCACAGACTGACCGCCAAACCGTCATGGAGGGGTAAAAGTGTGTGTGATAACCACCCCTGAAGTGACCAAAAGTGGGCAAGACGGTGGGGCTTGGCCATGGAAACAAAAGTGCAATGCGGGATGCGGGATCGGCTCCTCTCCCGGAAGCCCGGCCACGGCGGGTCGAGCCAAGACCGTGAGAATTCCTGGTGAGAGAGAGACTATGTAAGTGCCGGAGAGCATAGCCGGCCGTGTTTCTGAGATGGCGAGTTCGGCGGCTGGCATTGTTCACGCTCGCATCGTGCCGGAGCAATGGCATGAGCTGAAAGGCGATCTCGAGATGATCATGGAAAACAAAATCGCCGATGTCATTGCCGGCCGGGTCCTGCGAGGGCACGACAACGGCAGCCGATCTGCAAGAGGACGACGGGCTTCTTCTCAAAATGGAAGCTGCAGATTTTGCCAGGCCTCTTTTCCCGGTCACATTGTTCATGGTAAGGTAAAGTCCAGGGCAGTCGTTCCTGACCGAGTTGGAGCGGTGAGCCGTGGAAAAGCATCCGATGAACTCAAAAGGGAAGGACCATTACCAAGCAGCACCTGGCAGAAAATACCGCGAAGAGAGTGCAGTGTTCTCGGTTCTCAATGATGAAGCAAGAGCGATCTGGACCCCCACATGAGGTGAAGTGGATGTGGCCTGTGCAGCAGGTTGCACCTTCCAGCCAATGGCGTGTAAGACAACGTTACACCCACCCAAAGAAACACCTCGTTCTTGTCACACAACTGAGACTTTTAGGGCTCATCATCCACCTGACACGCAGGTACGGCCTGCCATCCATCTGTAGCTACCTACCTAACGGCATCGGCTTTCGTTCTGGCGATTTCTTGTGTCGTCTAGAGTCTTTGACACTTGAAAAAAGGAGAACTGTCACTGTGATAGACCCTAACCACTGTGACGATGCCACTGTGATGTATGTACAGTACATGCGAGGATAGAGGTTGGAATCTGCATCCAAAAGTGGTGCCAACTTTCGCCATTACGCCGTTCACTTGCTGCGGCGATTTTACTGTACATCGTCGGTATTATTCCGGGGAAGCACACCCCTTTTCCCGGGGCACCTAGTACGCAGCTGGACGCTGTAGAAAAGTTGTACGAGCCACCGCCATTGGGCTTGTACGGTAAGTCATTGGTTTCCAGGTTGATTGGTGATAACTGTGCCACACACGGACAATTTGGGAATCTTGTTGTGGTGGTTTGAAGGAAGAGCCTCTTTCTCGACAAAGGGCAAGATTGGCTTTCTTGTTGGGATAGAACTGGGGGTACCTTGCTGTTGATTCTAGCCCGCAGCCGGTCCGTCTGCGGCAGGACGATGACCAATATCGGTGTCGTACGATGTCTGCGTCCCCGAGATCCAGATGCTTGGCCTCGGCCAGTTCGGGGGGTCTTGAAGATTGGAGGTTGAGCCCTGCTGGGCTGTGCCATTCCTGATACAGCGTAGTCTCTGTCAGAACCATGAAAGCTCCGAAATGACCGATCTCGTTAATCGTTGTGACAGGGAGATCTAAAACCAGCAAACAGTGATAGGATTGCTGTAGTGTTTGATGTGTGCTCGTATCGATCTTCAACGTTGTGAAATGAGTGATGGGTTGGTGATCCAGGAGGAATATCGCATTTTGCAAGCAAGTGATCAATTCTCGCTGCATGTAGAGGCATAACAGCGGCATGATATTGGCAGGGAGTTGCGGATCCTTGGTTGCCAACCGGGAAGTTTGCCGGGTCCGGAAACACTCGACAAATCACAAAGATGCATAGTTGAGGCACAAGGGCGGCCTCGCCACAACTGGACCTTTTAGGGCTGCTCAGAGGCGGTCAGTAACTTCATATCAACATGATATCATTGAGACCGAGACCGAGCCTTGGGGGGGGGGGGGGGATCCCATCCTTTCGGATTTAAAGAAGTATCCGTATCCTGTCGCCGGCCGGAGATGGGATTTCCATTTCCATTTGTTTTCTGGTCAGTGAAATGGCCCAGACTGAAGCTGCGAACACCTGGTCTGTGCAGTCATGAACTATGCTTCCAGGTTCACTGCATCATTCATCGTAACCAGAGACCGGCAAAAAGGTGGCCCGAAAGTGAGCGAGGCAGTGGATCAAGGCAGAAAGCGAGGTGGGGTTGAGATGTTTTCTGTTTCGACTTGGTTTCAGATGAAGTGATGACATTGCTGCTTCCTATTGGATGTCTCGATAGCCCAGAGCAGTGAAGCCCTCCACGTGCAGCCACGTTTTATCCCTGCAGAGATCGCCCCGCCCTATCGTAAAAGGATTGACAGAGGTGAGCTCCCTCATCAGACCCGAGTGTTTTGTGTCTCGTATCTGACTGAATGCAGTCAACAACAGTCTGGTTTTTGATGTACCAGGTAATTAGGAAGGAAATTGATCCCCTCGTCACGTTGCCGGGCTAATACTGCCCGATGTCATCTGCCCCGCTGGATAACCCCACATACAACGTCTACCCGCTCACCCCACCACACTTGGCTGGTTGCTGGCTGGTGGGTGGGTGGTGAAAATGACGGAGATGCTTCGTTATTCAGACAAGTCGTCCTGAGAAAAGGGGCACCCATCTTGGCCGTGCTCGGGTCAACGGGCCAGTGCTCTGCAGACGGCCTCACGAACTCCTGCCAGAACTGTCGGTAGATCTGCACCCAAGCCACATATTGGTAACCTGAGAGAGCTCCCGTCAAACCCAAGTCTCCCATCAAAAAGTGGCTTCGAGTCGAGCAATAGCAACAAAGCGTTGCGTCCGAGTTGTCAAGGACCAAACTCTCAAGTCGACAGGTTCACCGCCAGGGTTGTACCAAAAGACCACCTTACTTTCCCATCATCCTCAGAATGCGGGGGAGGGGTAGCAAAACCACACAGAGTATTCTTCATCCCGCCTGGACACGGGCCTCAAGACCCTTCCCGCAGCTGATGGGTATCTTCAGACACATCTCGAAGACTAAACAGGATGGACTGCATCGGAGACCTGTTTTCCCAGCCCCTGAGTGTAGACACTGAGGTGTCCAATGGGTGCTGAGATCATCGTTGCTAGGAATGAGTTTGGTGTGCGTCAGACATTACCAACATGACGCCTATGTATGTTGTCCAGGGCTAGTGTTGTTTCTGGACTTGAAGATATCAGAGCGTACATAGGCGATTGCGAGGCATCCCGCCGCCATCCCGTCATCCCGTCATAGACCAAAATGGCACTTCTCTTCCTAATCTAGTCATGCCCGGGAGCAGACATCCTGCATTCACCATGCCGTGTTCGTCTGGGGTACATTTGCAGACACTTCACAGACTGGCCGCATGAGCTGCCAACTCATCCCTCTTCTGCCGTGGTCCCTTTGGCCAAGTCGATACCTACCTTGGTCAATGGTGAACATCTATCTCTCTGCTTTTGATGCCACCACCAACTTTTCAAGATGTCACATCCCTGCCGGTTCATCAAGGGTTGCAAAGCGTAGTGCGGACAACCCTGCCCACCCCGCCATCGTTCGTGGTGAAGGTGTGGAGCGGCCAATCAGCCTCCCAGGCAACACACCAAACCTGCCGCGCACAGACTCTATCCACCAGAACAGTGACCGCGCTCAGGCTTCGGAACAAGAGATTCTTTGCACGACAGATCTTGATCAAAAGAGGGTGAAAACGTGGAGGCACAGAGGTCCGAGAGAGGAAGCTGTCCGGTGGTGCCCTTGGAAATGCCGCTGTTTGTCTTGGATTGGGAATCTCACAAGCGCCATCAGCCGCCGTTTGCCGCAAGCGAGCAACGCTTCGATTCAATTCACCCAACCCATTGACTCGACATCAACCTACCTCACTTCACTTCACCCCTCAATGGACGTCATTCGCTTCGCCCACCTGCAGATTGCAGAGTTTTCCCAGCTACGGTATCGACAGTCACAGTTACAGGCACAGTTACAGGCACAGGCACAGGCACAGGCACAGGAGGTCCAGCACCTCATGCAGTGCCCAATCTCCTGCTGCAGCGAGGCTGCGATGCGGTGAGGGCAGAACTTGATGGCTGGCCACCACCACGCTACGAGCCGTGTCTGCATCATTGGCCCTCTCTCCACAGATTGCCACACCTCCAGGCCGTTCAACGTTCTGTCGTCGATGCATTCTCTGCCGCCTCGCCATCATGTGAGCTCATCTCCGCAAGCCAACACACCGGCCGGTGGCCTTGCTGGCCCTTCCTCGCCGAAGCCCTCGGTATTTAAGCGAAACGATGTCACGGCGGCTTCATGAACCCCTCCCCGCCGTCGACGCAGCGGTGAGCCGGACGTCATGTACCGTCCACATCCGGCCTCCGTTCCTCCAAAAACGCTCGAGCCACATCGCCCAGTGCTACGGTCTGCCCCTCCTCATAACGACGACAGCGACCTAGACCGGCATCCGAGCCGTCCCGCGGCCGGCGTCACGGCCTTCTACATATTGACTGCAAAGCATGCACTTCACTTCATCTTTCAGCCACCCGCTGTTGCTTTGGGGTGTCGCTTCCCCGCAAAACGACCAGTTTCCCGTCTCCAGGACTGTGTTATGCCTAAACTCGGGCGCTGCTCACATACAGTCCCTTTTTCATGCGATGCGCTGCAGCATGTGCAAACGCCACAATGGTATTGGAAGAACCACCTGTTTCAGCTCTCTGGTAGCGGCAGCACACTTCACGTCTGTCAAATCGTTGTCGGTGGTGGTGTTGAGCATATCGCACTCTTTCAGCGGGGTACCCAGACCTCAAGATCAATTTCTATGGTTCGAAATTTGCACAACACACACGGCAGATGACATATATTGTTTCTCTCCGTCTGTACACTCCTACGATGGCTCCTGTCCCAGGAATACCTATAGCTGGCGTGTTAAACCATTGTCGAGGCCACGGCACATCCACCAGCCGTCTTCCTTCCCATTCCGAGGCTTCAGAATCTGGGGAATCCTAGTCAGACAGGATCAACAGGCCACAGACAATATCTCGACGCTTTCTCTATTGCCAATGAATATGGTGGTCAACTTCCTTTTCCACCAATAAGAAGTCTGATAAACTGAGATGGACTTTGATGGTCTGGGCCCTACCTAGTTTTCAGGCCAAGCCCTAGCCTGATCTCTCTGCTGGAGCCGCTAGATCCCTCCAGTCAGGATGACCCCTCAGGAGACACGCAAGCTTACCTGACACCAGCCTCTGGCAACAAGGCTATAGCACAGGCATCGCTGTAATATCGCCAAAAACAGAAGCTTTCCGCAGCTTGGTACACTAGAAAAACTAGCAATAGCTGTTGGCTAAGAATCGCAAGAACACGAGGCGAGGCCTTGTTGACTGGCCAGCACACAGGATGACCCCTGGGCGGTGCCCTTATTACAATCTGGACTGGAGGCTCTTCATTGCTAATCATGAGCGGGGTTGATGCAACTTTGGGATCATCACCTTTCACTAGTGCCTACGAAGAGCGATCCAGCTCCTGCAATGCTTCATCATGCGGATATTCGCCAAATGCAAAGCACTTATCCGATCGATCCATCGATACGACTAACGATGGCTAGGGAGGCTGTCCAAGATCCTCACCGCTTGACCAATCTCCCTTCTCGCTCTACTAGTCCTGGCGCATCCATGATCGAAGCTCATCATGGCTTGGTGTCTGTGAAACGCAGATGGCAGAAATTCCTGGGACAAAACAATCCACTTTAGCCTTTTCCCGTGACCACCACAGGCGTTTCTTCTCGACCGGCCGGGTTTTGCAAACAATATCAGAGGCTAATATTCCAAGACTCCTCGAACACTGTCTTTTATGCATAGGATGATCGGTATTAACCTTGATAAAACAAGAAGAGCACGGCATGAACCCTTTATCCCCGGGCGACGACAGGATCAAGACACGGATGGAAACAGCCAACCCGGGAGGATAGAGAGACACGGTTCGAAGCGCCTTTCGGACAGTCTGATAATTGATGTTTCGTTTGTTGCATTTTTGTTTCTCGCTTCCCAACCCAGCCAGCCAGCTTTTCGGAGGGGGGGGGGTTGACGATGATGGTTACCAGGTGTGGGTTTGCGGTCATTACAGAGTAGGACCATTGTTCTCAACAAACTCTCGACGAACGCCCATTGTCCCTCTCACCGTCGGTGTTTACACGCCCCGTTAGGTAGACCAGGTGAGAGAAAGCCACCAAAAGTTCAGGTGAGGTGGATTTCGTTGGAATAGGCTGTCTCGGCAGGGGTGGAGAAGGGATGGAAAAAGGCGCCGGTGGCCGACGTCCGATGGGCGCTGTCTGTCATCTGTGAGACGTTGGGGGGGCTCTTGCATCAGAGACACGCAGCAAGACGTTGATCTATTTTCAATTGGTCCAATTTCCTCCATCCCTTTTTTTTCTTTCTCTCACACAATCGATCTTCCTGTTGTTCTTTCTCCCGCGTCGTCACAGGGCAGCGGGTAGGGGGAAATACGTTGCCGGCATTTCGAGTTGTTGATCTCTTGGGTAGGGTATCTCAGCTGGGAATCCGAGTTAGCCGGGGCCAGGGGTCTGCGACAAGCTCTTTTCTGTTCCCCTTGATAACGACGAGGGGGAAAAAGCAACAAGCGTCGTTGAGTTTTTTTTTGTTTTTTTTTTGTTATGTCTCCGAAGCTGCCCGGCTGCCGGTCAGGGGTTTTCTCATCACGATCTTGTCTTTTCTTTTCCTCCCTTGCCTTTTTCAGGACATTGTGTGGGCTCCGCCCGTCACACGTTGGTTTTGCTCGCACTCGACTGTTGAGGGCCCTGCTGCAAGAGAGATGGGGGGGGGGAGGGTTCTCATGACAAGTGCAATCTTGTGGTGGGCCGTAGCTTCAACGCGGTTGCATCGTATGGTCGCATTCTAGGGCGGCCTCTAGATGTACTACTGCATACACACACATACAGCATGGCACAGGTGGTGAGAGCGCTACGAATCTCGCTGCTGTCGCAGTATATGTCCCCTACAAAACCATCACATACCGACCGCTACCAGTAAATCGTGTGCCGGACCGAGGGCTTTTTCAAGGGCGAAGGGGGAGGCTGGTGTAACAGGACCTGAGACCGGGAATTGGGTTCGTCGTCGGCACCTGTTTCTTACTGCCGGCTCTCTTTCATCAATCTATCTGTTTTCCTTGAGAAGCACTACTATCTGGCCCGCAGACGGGTTCCTTGTTGGCAAGGCCCTTTTACAATACCTGCGGGCCGACTTGCATCGCTCACATCTCACAAACACATCTCACATATCGAGTACAGATTTCGTCGAGGGCACAGCGAGGAAGTAAGGATTGTGCTCGTACGGCTGATGATGAATCACGATGATGATGAACGACGGGGAGATATTTATGGATTGAAGTCGTCTTCATCGTCGTCGCACAGCAAGCACAAACCACACAAACCAGCATCTCGGGTCGATTGTTCACCGGTCCACCGAACGCTCCGTGCTTCACATCTTCTCTCTCACCCTCTCTCGCCCGTCTTGATGATGATGGACTTGGCAGCAGGGTCAGGGGCAAGCATCCATGTCGACCTCGCTTCGCACCTCTTTCCGCGGGGAACTGCTCACATCTTGACCCTCCCTCCCCCCCCGCCCCCCCTGCAGGTACCGTTCGGGTTGCTATCAAAGCCGGTAAGGTCTCGATCAGGGTTCTGGTGGCCGTTACAGGTACCTCTTGGAGTGTGATGGGTGACCTGGGGTACATGAGGTGGAGCCATGCGGTGCAAGTGCCATAATTGTCCGTGCGATTTCCCATGGGTGCATTCATGGGCGGGCGAATGGGGTGCGGCTACCAAACTGTGAAAAGGGACTCCACCCGACTGGACGCGGGAAAGAGAAGGGAAGATGGGAGAGGTCCTCCTCTTTTTTTTCCAGTTTGCCGATTTCCCACGATGCCGTGTGTGTGTGCGGGTGGAGGAAGAGAGAAAGAGGAGACGAGGAGGAATATCATGAAATACGGAGTACCTCCATCACACACACGGGATCCATCATACCACATCCTTACACCCACTACACTCCCCAATACAGAAGAACTTCCCTGTTCCCCCGGCAGGCAGGCAGGCAGCCAGCCAGCCATGGATCACACACAGATAAAGCAATTGTCAAGGTTTTGTCAAGGTTATTGGATGTGCCCCGCGATGGACAGGGACAGGCTACATCTGGTCGCTGTCGTCTGCGCTAGCGGCATGGTTCTAGCAGGGGATGAGGGTGCAAGCTTGAAGGGTAAGACTGAAGCGAGGTTTGATGGCGACCGCCTCCTCTTTTTGGCTCTCTCTTTTTCTTCTCTGTTTTTTTTTTATTACTCCGTAGTGTGTGAGCTGGCTGCACGCTTCCTGCAGGGCCCGTCGAGCTGTCAGGCAGGTAATCTCTCTTCTGTGCCTGACTTTGCCTGTTCAATACACTCAGCTGCCCCAGGGAAGTCCTCTTTGGGATGAGAGCGGCGTCGGTCTCTTGCCATTTCGAGGAAAGCTCGGGTAAAAAGCAACGCTGCGGGTCAGGACCAGGAGACTGCTGCTGCTGCTGCTGCTGCTGCCACTCACACCACTGCAGTCCCAAGGGGGGGGTGGTTGGAAAGGGATGACTGATCCAACAGCCTGTAAGTGAACAATACCCTGGGCCGCTCGTAGGAAATACTGGATACCCACCTAGGTGAGAGGAGCTTGGTAAAGCTGGGGGAGCCGTGTCCAGCCAGCCAGCCTTCTACCACCACCTCACTTCACTCCTCCCGTCCCTCCTCCCTGCCATCCATATCGTCGTTGCGGCCGGCGATGGGGGAGATAGAGAAGCAACAGAAAGACACGGCACGCGGCACACACATATTGATCGGCACTGTGGTTTCTACCTCGTCGTTTTTGATCTCTTATCATCTCTGTTATTATTATCCCGTATAATATCACATCTCACGGCTGCTCTCTAGGTTCATATGTATATCTGGGGGGTGGTTAGGTACACACGGGAAACATTTCATTCGGATTCCGGATCCCACATGCCTCACACGTTGGAGCGAGAGAGATATCACGAATGCTACGGTCGTCGCCGGATTTTCTTTCACCTTACAACTTGGAAAACCCCCTTTTACACAGGCAAGACGTGACATATCGCTGCCGTCCTTTTTGAGCACCTGATTGCGCCCGGACGAAGTTCTGCAGGTTGGATTGTATAATCATCGCGGGGTTTCTCTTGCATCGAACCGTCTGGACGCAACACAACTTTCACCAAAAGCACACCTTGTCACCGTCGCTCGGCCGCACGGCTCAAGCCCGATCCTTTCTTCAGAGAGAGAGAGAAAAAAAAAAGCGCCATTCCTTTTCCAAACAGAGGATACTACTCCCCACCTTTTGACGAACCCGAGCAGCAGCCCAGACCACAGCGAGAGATCGCCGGAGCCACGTCTGGCCAACTGTCTGAACCAGTTTTCTTCCCATTCATCAAGGGTCGTATAGAGAGTCAGGAGAGCCTCTAGAGAGCGAACTGCTGTCCAGTGGCGTGTAGTGTGTGTGTAGGTGTGTGTGCTCGGGCGTTCACCTCCACATCATACAGTTCCCGCGTCTTCTCCCCTCTTCATACCGACGACCACTGCTACTGTAGCGGGCGCCGGGATAACCCAAGGAACGAAATATCTCGAACGTTACAGTTGCTGCGGTTTCCCCCCCTTGGGAGCTCACCACCAACTTTCAACATCCTGCCGTCCGTTCCCTTTGCAACAAGCAGCAAGCAAGCAAAGCCCATTCACCACCACCGCGGTTTAACCAACCTTCCCCGTGTTTTTTTCCCTCCCCACATTTTTTGGACGGCCGGCCGGGTGCGGGTCGAGTGTGAGGGTCGAGATCCATCATCCCCGAGGTATAGTGACCTCGATCTTATAGCCCTCATAAGGACACGCCACCAAGGGTTCTTTCTTTCTAGATACCCATGCCCGCCCCGTCCAGACGAGAATAATCGGAAAAGCCTTGTTTTTTTGTTAATAAGTTGTCCAATCTCGTCTAACACCTACCTACCCAACGCAACACAACAAAAACTGTGGTTCACACTTCTTCGGGTCGCTTTCCCCTGCTGCTGCTGTGCGGATACATAACCCACGAGGAACCCCTTCCCATCCAGGATTCGTTGTTTACCTACTCTCGTCAAAAGGTTTTTTGGTTTTCCCCCTTCCCCCAGCCTTGCGTCGTGTAAAAGGGCAATCAACAACGACATCGGGGAAAAAAACATCCTCTCACGAAAACTGGAGAGGTTGACACAACAGCAACAACCAATTGTTCTTTTTTTGTTTTTGTGTCTGCCAGCAACAACCCTGTCAATATCTTACAGGGCTGATAACCACAAAACCGCCCGCCCGCCGCCGCCGCCTGTTCCCGCTTTTGCCTGGCCTGGCCTGTCTCGGTCAATTTCGGAGCTTGGGGAAAAAACCGTAAAGAAGAAACGAAAGAAGAAAAATACAGTTACGCCGCCAGGTCAAAAGTAGGGAAGAGAGATATAATAAGAGAGAGAAAGAAAAAGTGAGAGAAAAATAGCAGCAGCAGCGGCAACAGCAGACGCCAGCCCATCTTTTTCTTCTTTTGGCAGGTCAACCGTTACGACAGATCGAGCGCGCGCCGTTCGGGTAAGCTCCAAACTTTAAAATATCTTGAGAAAAGGGAGAGGAACCTAGAGGAGAAACCTGGGACGAAGAGAGTACAGACAACACACACACACACACACACACACACAGATACGAGATATCCACTATTTCGACAGCAGACGACGAGAGATCGCGGAGAAACAACAACCCCCCCTTCACTTGACAGCAAACGGTTAAGAATCATTCCGGACCACCCCTGAGCTGGACCTGGACCTGGACCTAGACCTGGACCACACCTGACCTGACCTGGCTTCCCTCGTTCGGCACTCGGTCTCACCTCACAGCACACCTGTTGGGGGAACAGGGCCAAAAAGAGAGAGAAGAAGGCCTGCTGCTGCACCTGCAACGAACCTGCATTCAGACAAACCCCCGGCAAGGCCAGAAAGAAAAAAAAGTCACTCGTGTCCCTCTCTGTCTGTCTCTCTCCTGCTGCTGGCCCTGTCGACGATCTGCAAGAGCTGTGTGTGAGTGGTTCCTGACTTGTTGGACAGCCTGCGGGACCCCTCCCCCAGTCAACGCAAGCTGGTTCCCTTTTCCCCCACATCAAATCCATCCTACCACACCCCCTCCCTCCTCTTCGTCCTCCCCCTACCCTTCTTTTTCTGTTATGCTGGTGCTGGTTTCGGAAACTTAACACAACGCCGGTTCCTAGACAGCTTTGACTTTCGAAACCGCAACCTCCACACCACCCCCCCCTCCAAAAAAGGTGGAACGGCCAACCTGCCGAACTAGCTCCCTGCCCTTGCTCGCACCGTCGGTCGCCCTACTGCAGCAGGGTAGCACCAGAACAAGGCCTCGAAAAAAAGAAAAGAAAAAAAGGTACGGAATACTTTTCCTCTTGGCTCTCTCTCTCTAGCCCAACTTGGCCTTAGCTCCTCCTTTCTCCCCTCACCCCCTCCCCCCCCCCCCCCCCGTCCGTTCATGCTCCACCTCGTCCAGACCCGACTCCAACGTCTTGTCCCTCTCTCTCTCTCTCTCCACCAACTTAGTCTCACCCCCCCTTTACCCCCCTCCCCCCCTCCCCCCCCCCCAGTCCTGGCCTATCAGCGCCGGCCTTCCCGTCTGCCTTCTTTTTTCATTTCACAACGTGGGCGGAGATTTCCCTAGCTTGTAGGTGTCAGTGCTCCAGCAGTTCGTTCAACCTAAGCTTTAACACTTTTCTCGTTTCTTTCCATAAACGTGCATGCTTGGTCGACGAAGCCGGCCTGAACCTTCATAAGAACCACACACACACCAACCTCCCCCCCCCCCTCCTTCCACCAACCTCACACACACACACACACACACAACACACACATACCCTCACCTGCCAACCTCTTACCAAACCTCCCCTCCCCCCCGGCGTCATAACCGGTTCGGTCTTTTTTTGACTTTTATATATAAGGGGATTCTTTTTTTTTTGGCTTTGACCCGTCATCTTAACTCCGTCTCTCCTCCCTCTGGTGTCGTCGCAGCCAACGCTTGCTTCCTTCTCCATCTCTTCCGTCACAAGACACACGCACGCACGCACATTCAACACACGGCCTTTTTTTTTTCTTCCCGTCCCAATTGTTTATGTTGTCGTGTGTTGTTGCGGAGTGATGACAGTTGTTGTTTTTGGTCTTTGAGTTCCCGATCTTTTGCGCTCTCTTTCCAGTCCAGCTGACCCGGCCAACCCAACCGCCCTAAAGCAAAAAAGACAAAAACAAAATAATACTCAATTCATCACCGTCAAAACTTCCCCCGTTGCCATAGCGAAGAAAATTGGCTCCTCATCTCTTCATCAATACGCCCCCCCTTTCCCGTCCAACAAGAAAGGAAGAAGAAAAGAGTTCAGCTTTGCAACCAGGTTCGGTTTTGAGTTGCTTGCTCACTTTTTCGCTCGCTCGCTCACTCGCTCGGCAACACCTCACACACACTCTCTCTCTTCGTCGTCATCAACAACCGCAACCTGCATACCCGCCCTTGTTTTTTTTTGGGCTGCATCAAACAGCGCTGGACGCCCTCGCTCCATCTGCCTTTATCACCCACCATCGACGGCCCCTTTGCAAGGAAATTAATAACCAAAAATCCCAAAAAACACAGCTCATTCGTTTGAAAAAGGTTGTTTGGGGGAAAAGGAAATTCGTTGCATAACGTTGCGTAATATCAAGGACAAGAGAAGAAAGGGAAAAGACCAACGACCAGACACAGCCCCGGACGCCTCCTCCGAAGGACCAAGGGTACAGCCTGATTCGAGAATCAAGTCGACATATAACATCACCAAACCGCCTGACGATCGCCACTTGGGGAAAGCTTATTTTGCCTGTCTTTTGAGGGGAAGTTTGGGAACATCCTTGGACGAGCTTATCAACACCCCACACAGCCACCACGACCGACGAAAAGGGGAGGCGAAATAGCAGAGCTGCCTGCTTATAAGGAAGAAGAGGGGTTTGCAGAGAACGTGCGCTGTGTGTTCTGACCAGCTCAAGGCCTTTGACCTTTTTGCGCACGAGAGGGCTCGATCGAAAACCGAAGGAAAGAATAAGGGAACAGAGACAAGAGAGAAGAAAGAAAGATGGAACTCATGGAGCTTGTTGATAACGAGCCCACGGCCCGCCCTTTCCAGTGTGATTGGGATGGGTGTGGTAAGGTGCGTTTTGATATTCTTATTGTTTGTGTGGTGGTGGTGGCGGCGGTCATTGTGCGCGAGCCACGGCAGGGTGTTGGTTGGAAGAGGTCGTGTGTCGTCGCCGTGTCTGTGAACCATCGTGGGGTTTTGGTTTGTGGGAGAAATGTGTCACTGACACTATGACAAAACAAAACAGAGCTTCAACCGCAAGTCAGATCTTCAGAGACATTATCGGATTCACACCAACGAAAGGCCGTACCAGTGCAACCAGCCAGGATGCGGAAAGAGCTTCATCCAACGGAGCGCGCTGACGGTTCACATCCGGACACACACCGGCGAGAAGCCACATCAGTGTCAACATCACGGCTGTGGGAAGCGATTCTCAGACGTGAGTTTTCACTCATCTCCCAAGGCAGAAAACCCCCATATACTGACTTCAGTACACACAGTCTTCGAGTCTCGCCAGACATCGCCGCATCCACACCGGCAAACGGCCATACAAGTGCGCCCATGACGGCTGCTTGAAAAGGTGAGACTTCCCACAAGTTCCTCGGAGGAGCTATGACACTTGTCCACGGACTCCAAGCACTGACACGCAACAGCTTTTGCAGAAAAACCACCATGGTCAAGCACCAACGCCGCTCTCACCAACGAGGCATCCACTCCTCCGAGCTCGATGACTCCATGTCCGACACCGGCAGCGAGGACTCCCCCTCCACTCCCAAATCCCACTCGGCCATGCCATGGGCCACAGCCCAGCAACACCACCACATCCCCATGATGGGCCCCCACGGCCACCACCTCCAGCGCGCCGCGAGCTTCGCCGACTTCGGTCAGCACATGAACGGGTACAGCCTCCAGCAGCAATACAACAACCAACACCGCCACTCTCTCTCGTCCGGCGGAGCAGCTGAATACCACGGCATGCCCCACGATCAGCACCCCCAAGCTGCTCACCACCACCATCAACAACAACCCCAGCCGCCCCAGCATCACCACCACCAAAACGTCCCGGTGGTCCTGCAGAGAACATCCTCCCTCCCCCACCACAGCTACTTCGTCGCGGATTCCAACAACCCCGGCGTAGCAACCATGAACACCAACCCGCACCCCGCCCCTCCTCAAGTGCACCACCCCCACCACCCTCAACAATACCAAACCATCCCCCGCCAGGCCCCCGTCGAGCGCCTCCCCCTCGAGATCCCCTACCCCTCCGCCCCCGGCCTTGCCGCCTCGATCCAATCCAGCCCGTCCAGTTTCTCTGCCGGGTCAGGCCGTTCCCCCTCTACCCAAGAAGGGTTCTACACCCATGCTCCCCCCGCCCAGGCAGCGACCTACGCCCTCCACGCGGCAAGCCCAGTGGTAGAAACCCAGCAGCAGCAACAGCAGAACATGTACCCCCCTCCCCAACAGACCCAGCAACCCACCAGCCAGCCCCAGGAGACAAAGTACTACGACCCTCAACCGGTGCGCGAGGAGGAGCAGACGCAGCAGCAAGCAAACTGGTACAGCGGTGCCCACGCCGTCTACCAGCCTCCGGTCGAAGTGGCGACCATCACTGGGTACGGTGGCGCGGGTGGGGTGTACGACCCCTGGGGCACGGGGCCGAAGCTGGAGTTTGATGACGGGATGCAGTTGCCTAGTGCTAGGATCGAGAGCATGTGAACGGTGTCGAAAAACTGTCGTGGTGTATAGTGTTGTTGATGCATTTTCTGGACTTTTTTCCTTCTTTTCCCTTTTGGTATCTTTATGGTCGGTGTTTTTTGGGTCCTGGCTTTTCCTCTTCATCCATCAATACCCCCTTTTTTTTTTTTTCTCCATCTTCCTTCTTTCCCTTTTTTTTTTCGAGTCTTTTGACTCGTGTAACAACAGATGTATTTGTGCTGCTTTTTTTTTGGGGGATTTTGGTGGTGTTGTTTTGACACAGATTTGCCGAGCATAAACGGAAAGGGGGTGGCAAATCTTGTCGTTTATTTTTTGTTTTGTTCTCGAGTTGGTTGTATTTTGTTGTTGTATTTTGTTGTTGTTGTTGTATCGTCGTCGTCGCATTTTGAAAAAAACCACGGGACACGGAAACCATGGGGCTTGGTGTGTGTGGGTGGTTTTTGGGGGCTTATCATCATCATCATCATCATCATCGTCGTCATCATCGTCATCATCAATCATCCTTAACGAAATGTTTAACTGAATATCTGAACGGCCGCCGATTCGTTGCTTTTCTTCGTTCATTTCGGTTTTTTTTTTGTTATATTTTTTCTTCACTATGTTCATGTTGTCAGCTTTTTTTGGAAATGAATCTTTTTTTGTTCAGTGCTTTTTGTGTAATGTGGATATATGTCTGTGTGTGTGTGTGTGTGTGTGTGTGTGTGTGTGCATGGGGGTAAGGAAAGGGATACGAAACAAGTGTGTGTGTGTGTGGGTGTGATACCTTGGGAGGAAAGGGATTTGGGATTGGCTGGGACGGGATGGGACAGGGGTACAAGGCAACAATGCTTTTTTTTCTTTTTTTCTTCTTTTTCTTTTCTCTTTTTCTTTTGTTGTCTGGCAGGGGGGAGGGCTTTTGACGTTTTTTCGAATATTATGCTTAATTCTGAGGTTTGGCGGAGAAAGAAGGGGTGGGGGGGAGGGGGTGGTAATGAAGCGAAGTGACAAGAACAAAAAATGGACTTTTGATGGATGAACACGAACTTTCGGGGATGATTCCTGTTTGAGGATTGGATGGATGGATGGAAGGAAAGGGGGGTTGTAACAATATTGGGGATGAAAGAGATTGGGCAAAAAAGGGAAGAGAGAGAGGGGATGGGAATGGGGAATGGGGGAGGAAGGGGGAGGCAGGGAGAGGGAAATAAGTTCTTGTCTATAGCTTTTGTATTTTTAGTAGGGTTCATATACATACCTGTCAATGAAGTTTTGGTTTTTTTTTACTCTTGCTGTCCTTGTGTTGCTGTGTTGGCGAGATCTTATCAAGAATCCGTCGTTATCGGTGAAGGTGATGTGATGGATGGGCAAGGGATGTCGTCGGTGTGAAGAATCGTAGGTCATGTCGAGCTGTGTTGGGTTGTTTTTCACGAGTGAGTGTACCCTCTGATGGCCGCCAGTGTCGTTGATTTTCTCTCTCGTCTTTCGAAGCTGATGCTTGAAGCTGGACCTGACCGATCACCCGAGTGTTTCCACGTTTGTACCCATCTCGAACCTTGTCGCTGACTGGACTGTCTGATTTGCCGCGGTCCCTTCTCCCATCATCTTCTCTGTTTGGTACCTGCAACAGTGGTATGTTTCTCGCCACTTCCGGTTTGTGAAAGCTGCTGGTAGGAGTCCATGCTTTGACTCCCTCGCTCTTTCCCGTTGTCAGAATCAGATGATGGCAGGTGCGCCTTCCTCCCACAACTGCGGACACCAGGCCGGGCGTTCCTTCCTCGCCCTTTCCACAGTGTTGATAACATCTTTGTTCAACCTGCCATCTTCTTGTTGGCCGATCCCCAGAAGTGATCTTGTCGAGGTACCGCAAGCGACCAACCTCGTGGGCCATCCAACTTCCACAGCCTGATGAAGGTTCCTCCTTGAGCCTGGCACGGGCAGCACCAAAACCGCACAGGTATGTCGACTGCTAGGTAACTACCCGTTTTCGAATCGATGCCCTCCAAGATGATACCCCCGGTGGACCTTCCACTCTCTCCAATAGCTGCGGTCTTTTCCGTCCCAAGCCATTATCGACTCCCCCGTCTGACTTGACTTCTTTCGTACCAGGAATTGCCGAGAGCCAATTTATTCCGATATAGGTGTGGTGATAACTGATGTTTCCCAGTAGATCGAAAAGGCGGCCAGGTCTAGCTTCAAGATTATACTCGCATATCCCCCGTCGCTACCGCTCGTTGTCGGTTGATCGGTCCACTTAGGTGGTGCTGGTCGAATTCCCCCCTCCTCTTCTCGCCCGTCTCAGCCGTGGTCGTCGTCATAGATAGCCGTCTTCTTTTCACCAAGAGGTAACGTCGGGGCGAGTTATCGTCGGTATCTAGATGATAGTCGAGCTGTGCGTATCGAACAAAGTGACTGAAGCTGTGAGAAAAGGATTCCTCAGGTAGGGAAGTTGTGAGACAGCCCAAGTGAAGAGTGAGCAAGCAGACTATTACCGCCTGCCAATGCCGAACAATAAAAGAGGGGAGAGGGGGGGGGGGGAAGCCTCGAGCAAGAAGTAAAAAGAAAATAGTAACACCGAGCAAAGCAGCACAGATCTGACGTGGCTTTCTGCTGTGTAGCCCTCCTCGAGTCCAACCCCTCGCCCTACACGAGTAGTAAAGGGGGAGGGGTAATGGGTGTTGCTAGTCAGGAAAAGACAGGCGAGTCCTCTCTCTCAACCAACTCCCACTCAAAGAAACAAAGAAGAGGTGACTGGAAAAAAGCGGAAAGCCGGGGCATGCAAAAGAGTTTGTTGAGAAGACACGAGCCATTTTGCCCTTTTTTCTTGTTAAACCCAAATAGTAACAACTTGCATGCCAACGGCCCCCCCTCTCCAGTTATCGAGAGAGAAGAACCTCACCCCTTGGCGCCCGCCAGCCGCCGCCACTTACACTTGCACATAGTTGCCGGAGTTGGATCGGAGCCGAAGAGGTGGGTTCAGGTTGCGTGCCGATGGCCTTGTTGGGATGGATGATGGGGGGGAGAGGGGGGGGGAGTTTGGACGTGCATGAGTCCGTCAGCCCCGGCCTGCAGACATGCCATGTAGGCTCGGGTATTAGCCGATGAGAATAAGACCGAGATTCTCGGGTAGTCTTTTTGGAGGGGGACGGTTGTGGTGTTGAGCCAGTTTTGAAGTCCAAAGAAGAAGCTGAGCCAAGTCCAATATCCAGAAAAGAAATCTGAAAGTGGAAGAGGGTGAGAAACAAGAAAAGTCTTGACACAAGGCAGCAGGACCTTCTGACATGACCCTCCGGACTGATGCCTCCCTAGCTTCAAACTGTGCCGTTGGGTTGGCGTAGTAGGGTCGTGTAGGTAGGTTGGGAGTAATGCAGCCTCGGCGCTTCCGTCCTCCGTCTTGCCTCAAGCCCGCCGCGCCGTCGTTCCAATCGAGGACGACTTGATGCATTCTGCTTGTTGTGAAATAGCCAATAGAGAAGTCCGGCATAATGGTGTTGAGTGGCCGTGATTCCGGCTCAATGGGCCGCAGGCGCCGATGCGACAGTAGATCATCAGAGAATGGGACTCGAGCTCTTTTCTGGAACAATTCTGGCGCGCGGCTTTCTGGTCTTTCTCTTCAGCCCTCTTTTTACTTTTTTTTGTCTTGGGTCGGCCAATCTTGGGTAATTCTGGGCTGCGGTTTGCGGGCGAGGGATTGTTGGTGCGTTATGCAGCTTGCTCGCTTCGAGGCGGGTGGGAGGAGAGGGGGAGGAATAGTTGAAGAAAGAAGTTACGTGAGAGAAAAGAAGAGTAGAGAACAAAGTGTGTGTAGTGAGAATATTCTTCAGCCTGGGCTGAAGACTAGAATGGCCATCGTCATCGACATGTGCCTGAAAGTTGCCAGCAGGCAGGCAGACACACAGCAGCAAATGGTAGGACAGAGAGAGCTCTCCGGTGGTAATAAGAAAAAGAGAGAGAGAGGGGAATGTAACGTTGGGATGGTTTGACAGGTTTGACAAGTTGACAGCCGGGGAACGTGCGTCTTTTTCTTGTTTGCCCTTTTTCTTCAAAGCCACATGTGTGCCCCCCCCAATCTTTCTCAACAACCGAGGAGGAGCCCAGGCAGTGACAAGTCATCACCGTTCCCTCACACGAAAAGAAAAAAAAGGCCGATCACAAGTTTTGTGCTTGTGATTGGCGGGGTTTTTTTCTCGCAACATCCTACACTAAGAACGAGAATTGTTGCGCCCCGCCAGAGCCTGTGAGAGCTCAAAAAGCTTTTTAATCGCCGACGCCTGCCTCGCACCAGTTCCATCCCCCATGCCAGCACATCCAAAAAGGGAAGGCCCATCGCCTTTTTGTTGATGATCCTCCCCCACATCCCGGGCCTGGGTTTCCTATCTGTTGAAGAAAAATGGAAAATAAGCAATTCCGATCCCGCAACAAAAGCCTGTGATGAACCAACATGAGACAGACTTTTTGCTGGAGTGATGAGTGACAGTCCAAGATCTGGGGAAGCCCGGGGGCGGACCCATCACGGCGGCTGGCTCGCAAGATCCTGGTCCCATGTCATTGCAAAGGGCGGGGGCCTCTTGCTGGTCTGAGCACCACATTACGTCGATGAAAATGGCCTTGGCACCCGGGATTTACAACATGGTCCGAACGACGACATCGCATCGCAGACCAGCAGAAAGTAAACATTCCAGCTATCAAAACAATTTGACCTCTAACTGAACTTTATCAACCACGATTAAACCCCCCCCAATTACCCCGGACATTCTACTCCATCTTTTCCTATTCAATCATCCAATCCAACCAAAAAAAATAAAAATGCACCTCCTCACCCTCCTCCTATCCACCCTCCCCCCTTTAGCCCTCGCCCACGGCAACCACGGCGGCGGCGGCGAAGGCGGCTCCCAAAAGCCAGCCGTAGACCCAAACGCGAACTGGATGACAAGACACATGGCCGGTAATTTACCTCCCCATTTCCCCCCCCTTGTTCCCCTTTACCTTTTATACTAACCCTATTCCCCCCCCAGAGGAGCACCACATCACCGCCTTCGACCCCCCCTCCTTCTTCACCCTCCACGACTTCGACTCCTCAGGCCACCTCGACATCCCCGAAATCCTCAAGCTCTACGGCCTCTTCGACCCCTCCAACGCGCACTACACCCCCGCCCAACGCGACGCCTTTGCCCGCCAGATCCTCGACCTCGTCGACACCAACCGCGACGACCTCATCTCCAAAGACGAGTTCCTCCACTTTTTACTAGTCGAGGGAAAGGAGTTGCCTGATTTGGGAACTGGGCCGGGACACCACGGGGATGACGAGTACGAGTACGAGATTCACCACTGGGAAAAGTACCATGATGAGAACACCAAGCTGGAGGATCTGACGCATCCGGAGGATATTGAGCATTTTAGGAAGCATGAGGAGATGGAGAGGGAGGAGGAGGAGAGGGAGGAGAGGGAGAGGAGGGCGAAGGAAAAGGGGGAGGTGGAAGGGAAGGGGTGGGTGGTGGAGGAGAATATACCGGGCAAGTTTCGGAGGGTGGATCTGTAGGGGGTGGTTCATGGCCCTGTGGAAACTGGGGTGGTGAAGTTGAGGTGGGGGAGGAGGAGGGAGTGGGAGAGGTGGGGGAGGGAGGATGCTATCTTGGGGGTTTGTGATGATGATGATGAGGATGATTGGATGGTTTGAAATGTGGGGAGTATTGTTGACGGGTTAAGAGTATGGCTATTACGGTTTTTTTTTTCTTTTACTTTTCTCCCCCGGGGTTATTGTAATGATTAGATGGATGTACATAAAATCTACGGCTAGGGGGGGAGAAAAGATTGTTTAATTCTATAGACCTAGTTTGTAATAGACGAAGAGACGTACACGTCAAAAACGACGTGCCACACATCCGGGGCGAATGTCTTGACCATCTCGACGTGCTCAACGTTGGCTTTGAGACTGAGGTCCTTTCCCTCGGAACACCAGCCGTCAAACAAGCCCTGGATCTGGGCCTTGCGAGTCTCAATATCCTTGACCCCGACATTCTCGTGGAGATGAAGCCAGCCCCCTTCTGGTTTGGACGGCGAAGCAAACCCCTGCACCAGGATATCAAACGAGTCCCTCCAGACCGACTCGCTGGTGGGCAAGAAGCCGCAGTTGACGTGCCTCACCCTGGGCGGCTTCTCCTCCTGACCAGCGAGCTCGGCCACCCGGCGCGCCGCGTGCCGGTTGTCTTCCTGAAACACGACAATCTGCTCCCCCGCCCCGGCTATCAGCTCCCTTGTCGGTTTGCCCAGGTCTTCTGGCGTCGTGATGACCCTGACGGTGAACTTGTTGGCCAGGGCGCCCCTCTTCAGCCCTTCGACGCTCCAGGGGTTGAGCTCCCAGCAGAGGACCCTCAGTCCGAGGCGGGCGTAGGAAAAGACAAAGTACCCGATGCCGGCGTAGAGGTCGACCGCGTAGCTGTCTTTGAGGGTGGAGGGGGTGATGTACCGGTGGGGGTGTAAGGGGGGGGAGCCGAGGGGGATGGTGGAGTGGAAGGATAACAGGCGGGCTTTTTCCTTGATGTTGCCGCGGGAGAACATGGTGTGTAAGGGGGCCCAGGTTTGGTGGAGGGAGTTTTGCTTTGTGGAGACCCAGAGGCTGGAGGTGAAGGAGGAGGAGGAGGAGGAAGTAGGGGAGCCGAAGGAGCCGCAGAGGGGGTGGAGGCCGGTGGGGGAGCGGAGGATGTTTTCTTCGGCTTGGTCAGATTTGAGGAGGGGGATGCCTTCGTTGACGGCGAGGTGGGTTAGGGGTGCTTTTGGTGGTGAGAGCTGGTCGAGGATGGAGAGCCATAGCTGTTCCTTTTGAGACGTGGTGAGAGAAGCGAGGAAGGAGGGCCAGGGTTCCGAGGTGAAGCTGCCGCTGGGGAGGAGGACCATGGGTTCGTAGACTACCCATCTTTTTGGGGCGGCGTCTACGAGTGTCTGCTGGGCTTCTTCCAGTGTGGAGGTCCCGGTTTGTTGCTTGAGCAAGTCCAGGAGTGTTGGTGGTAGTGAGTTCAGCCAGGGCGTGATGGCCAACGAGACGGGGCTCTCCTTCTTCTTGGGTGGCCGGTCCATGCCTTGGGCCTTGAGATGTTGTGTTATTACTGTGTCTGTCATTCTGAGCTATCCTACGTCTCAATTCTTTGATCCGGGGGTTGAAAGCAGGCAGGAAGATAGACTCGGAGCTTGTAAGTCGCAGACCCAAAGTTCTTATAAGAGATGCTTTTGTGCGCTCGGACCCACTGTTAGACGGCGCCAAGTTTTGTATGGAAAAAATGGTTGGCTTGACTTGCTGTCTTAACATGAGACGCTACAAGTCTTGTCAGTCGATAGTGTGATGTCCGATAACAAAAGGGAAGAGCTAGGCAGAACAAGAATCCAAAGTGTTCATGTCAGGGAGGAAGCTAATGCTGCTGGTTTTAGTGCTCTGAGAAACAACCATTCCTAAGGGTAGAATTAGACCTCGACAACATCAACCCATAAGCCCGATTAGCTCAGCTGGTTAGAGCGTCGTACTAATACTGGAAACAGTACATGGTAATGCGAAGGTCAACAGTTCAATCCTGTTATTGGGCAACTCATCTTTTGCTCCCCTGAGCACTACAAGCTTTGTAGCTGAGACTTGTCTTCAATACTGCTTTTGCCTTTTTATACTGCCACCCTTTGGTGTTGTGCATGGTGTTCAACTGCTCGTCCCCAGGAAATCAACTTTGGAAGAAGTGTGAACAAACACTTGGTATTTGACGCCGTGGGGTATCATCTCTTTGGTTATTATTTTGTCTCCCTCACCTCATCCTTATATCATCCAATCAATCATCAAATCCACCAAACTCGTCATCACTATCCTCCGCCACCACCTTCTTTTTACTTGGCAGGCCTTTACCAAATGCTCCATATGTCTTGCCATCAACGCCCATCGCCGCCCTTTCCTTTCTCCTCTCCTCGGCCTCCTCCCGTGCCTTCTCTTCATTTTGTTTCCTGACCTTCTCGATCATATCCTCCAACTTCATATGCTCCAACTTCTCCTTCTCTGTCATCTTGCTGGCCCTCTCTGCCTCCCTTCTCTTCCTCTTCTTTTCTCTTCTGGCAACCTTCAGTTCCTCCGCATCCTGCTTCTCGCTCCAGGCCTCGTTCTTCTTCCTCTTTTGGCCTGGCTCCGCGTTGGCATTTTCCTGGCTCGCTATCCTGGCCGCTTTTTCCTTCTTCCACTTCTCCAACTCTTCTAGTCTCTTTTGCTCACGAGCCTTTTCCTTGAAAGGGATGGCCTCAACGTCGATCCCCAAGCCCAATGATCTGTCGATATTCTTGCCTTTGATCTCTGGCATCTTGGGGAGCTCGACCAGCCCATAGCCGTGGGCGAGGTCGACCCAGTCAAGGTCAGATATCCGGAAGATGGAGGAGGCTTGGTGCTCAATGTAGCTTCTGGCCCACGAGACAAAGGCCCTCTGGGCTAGTTGGTAAACTTCCCTGTCTGCGATGGCTTGTTTCCGGATTTTGGAGGATATCGCCTTGGCCTTCTCTTCGGTGAGGATGATTTCTGGTCTTTCGAGCGGTGTGCATGGCGTCTGTCTAACTTCCAAGAGTTGGAGGTAGCCCTCTTCCCTGCCAGGCTGGAGAAACACCACGGCCAAGCCGCGACGTCCAGCACGACCGGCGCGGCCACAGCGATGAATAAAGACCTTTGTGTCGGTTGGGGGATCGTGCTGAACGACGAGGTCAACTTGTGGAATATCGAGACCGCGGGCAGCGATATCCGTTGTCAGAAGAACGGAGGGCGAGGTGGAGTTAACGAAGCGCTCAAAGTTCTTTTCGCGGACTTGAGGCTCGAGTTTACCGTGGAGGGAAACAATGTTGAACCCTTCTGGAAGAACGCCCTGGAGGACACGGGCGAAGTATTTGACGGCGAAACAGGTAGAGAAGAAGACGATGGATCGGGCCGGCCGGGGGTCGAGCTTTTCGAGAATCTGGCAAAGAGCGGGCATCTTTTGGCTGGCGGGGGTGATGAGGTAGGACATTTGCAGGGACATTGGAGTTTTGCGCTCCTGAATTTCGCCGCCATCCTTCAAGTTTCGTACCCGGACCGTGATACGGTGAGGGTATAGCAAGCCAACCGTGACAAGGCGCTCCACGGCATCACTCAGAGAAGCGCTGAACAAGCCGGTACGGCGCTGTTTGGGGAGATAACCAAGAATGCGATTCAGCTCCTGGGAGAAACCAAGATCCAGCAGGCGATCGGCTTCATCCATGACGAGAACTTCAAAGGTGGACGCGGGCGCCTTGACATAAGGGGATGCTAATAGCTCGGCCAGTCGGCCAGGAGTGCCGATGAGGAGGTTTGGCGACAGCCTCAAGAATGCGCTCAGGTCTTCGGCCGCCTTTGTCGTTCCTCCTACCAAAAGCTGTGGGTACACAACCGGCTCGGAGGTAATGGTTCGCTTCTCGTCTCTGTCATGTTGAAGTTGTTCGGCCGATAGAGGATGGAACTTGATGAGGTTGACGCAAACGTTGTAGATCTGTTGTGCCAACTCGCGGGTGGGCGCAATGATAATACCTTGGACATGGTGCCTCTTGGCCGCTTCGTCTCCGCGCAAGAGTTTCTAGACATAGTCCCGTTTAGCCACAGGATCATTGGACTGTGATCTTGGATATCCGTACCTCTACCACGGGAATCAAATAAGCCAACGTCTTGCCGCTACCGGTGACAGCTTCCACGACAACATCCTTGTTTCCCCTGAAAAGATCGAGTGTCGACTTTTGCACTGGAGTCGGCTGCTCGAAGCCGGATGTCTGAAGATAGTCGAGGATCCATGGAGGGAGAGCCTGGGCCAGTGAATCCCAAGTCCTGGGGGCCTTTTTGGCGCGTGGTGGAACTGGCGCCATCTGGAGGGTCTTGAGAGTGTCGGATTTGATACAAAAAAGACTGCCCCTCTATTCGTCTGCTTGTCGCTGAATTGACATGGCGCGCAAAGCCTCCAAAAAAATGTCGGGATCAGTTCGATAGCGGAGGGCTTATCAGCTTATCGATAAGAGCAGCTGGACTTGGCAGACCAGGCCACCCTTGCGGTACGGTGCACGGGCCATATGTGAGCACATGAGCAAAATGACATTTGGGGTGTCTGCTTGATGATGTCGTCAGTGGTGGGCCAAGCCTTGCCGTGCTTGCTTGATGTCAACGTGGCTTCTAGTTCTTTTAATTATGAAGCAATCAGCCAGGAAATGGGTGAATTTGGAGTGACGGAGGAGGGGACAGGTGACCCATGGGATGCCATCTGAACTCGATCTCCTGCAGTGGTTTCAGAGCATAAAATTCAGTTGTTGTGTGCATAACAGGCGGTAACGTCATTCCTTGCAGGCGGGACTGGGGCAGAATGTGGAGGGGGCTGCTGGGAGCTGACCGGGACTTCCAGGTTGTTGGATGTGAGGCACCGTTGAGCAGAAAACGGTCAGTCATTCTCGCAACAACTCTTTCTGTTAGAGATATTAATTATAGCTCGGCTGGAGTTTTTAAAAGTTGGAACTCATCTGTCGCTAGGTACTTGGGGACATCAGACAGTTCCCTCACAGACACTGACACTAACTAGTGAGCGACATTAAAGCCCATCTTAAACCAGTGTCACATGCACGCTGAGGCCTCAAGCACCCCGGTCAGCCGCTGTGTCTTCCCTCCCGCATCAGCCGAAATTTCTTCGCTTTTCCTCCAGCACCGCTCCAAGCTCCAAGCCCGCACGCACTGCCCAACGGGAAACGGGATCCAAGAACGCACCGATTCGCCCGCAACCTGGAACCACACCCAACCTTTCCCCCTGGACCACCACCGGGATTTGACCGTTTCGCAGTTCGCACCAGCCATGCGGCGGAGTACTCACACTCCACCGCATCAACCCAAACACCACACTGGATTCCACAGAAAAAGTTCAAGCCTTCTTTCGATACCACCAGGCTGTCTTTAATGCCTTAGCCCCTGAATCGCCCGACCCGTCGCCTCTGTCGAGAAAAGACCACTTCCTCCCCACCTCCCTCTGGCCGCTGCAGCTCTGCCGTCTCCCACGCATCGTCAAAGGTTGTGTCGCACTGCCAGCCCTACCCCCATTTCCCTACGACATGTCTGGCCGAACAAGGCAAACCATCCCCTCTACGCCACGCGTCATATCGCCGAGCCCGACGCCGTCGGAGCAGGATGGAACCGGGCAGGAAGGATACAGTGGGCCGATGACTCGGTCGGCGGCGAGGAGGAGGCTGGCGACACCACAACCAGTTGACGAGGACATCGAGGAGGAGGAGAGCCCAGAGCTCCAGAGGGCTCGGACACGAAGCCGCAGCCCGATCGACACGCGAAAGGTGGCCCAGTTAAGCCCAAGAAAGTCATCAAGGACGGCATCCAACACTCTCAAGCCGATCGCGACAGCGGCGACGACGACGGCAATCGCGACGCCCAACGGGAGCACGGGCGAAAAAGCACCAGAAGCGAATGGGCACCTCTCTCCGCCCACGCCTTCACTTTATTATGGATGGAGCTGGCGGGACTTTAGCCGCAGCCCAAGCCCACTCGGTCTGATTCCCATCCACAGGCACTGGAGGACGTTTGTGCACAAGCACGAGGTACCCCGGAAGGCCCTGCACGTATCCATCGGCTTCTTCGTCGTATGGCTCTACCTCTCGGGGACACAAACTTATTCTGTGTGCCCCTACCTCATGGGTGCCTTAATACCCATCGCCGCCGTGGACGTGGTGCGCCATCACTACCAGCCATTCAACCGGTTTTACGTCAAGGTCTTGGGCGCCTTGATGCGCGAGAGCGAGTTTTCCGGTTACAACGGCGTTATTTTCTACCTGTTGGGTGCCTGGACGGCCCTGTACTTCTTCCCCAAGGATGTCGGAGTCATGGCCACGCTGCTGCTGAGTTGGTGTGATACGGCCGCAAGCACCTTTGGCAGGCTGTATGGGCGGTACACCCCCCGTCTCCGCCGCGGCAAGTCCCTCGCTGGCTCCTCGGCAGCGTTCCTTGTCGGTGTCGGGACGGCTGTGTACTTTTGGGGATGGCTCGCCCCGACCAAGGGGCCTTTCCCGGGAGATGAGAACTTTATGTTCACGGGAACTCTCCGTCTCCCTCAGCTCTTGGCGGATGCTGTGGGCTTGACCCCGGCGAAGGCGACTATTTCTGGAGGACTTGCGCTCGGTGTTATGAGTCTGTGGTCCGGGTTTGTGGCTGCGGCTAGCGAGGTGGTTGACCTCTTTGGTTGGGACGATAACCTGACCATCCCGGTTCTCAGCGGTCTCGGAATTTGGGGATTTCTCAAGGTGTTTGGGTAGAGCGACGCATGGTTGTCAGGGTTTCAACACGAGAAGACGACAGAAAAAAGAAATCAGGCCGGTGACGGCAGCGAATGCAGCCCGGCTCGATGTGTATGTTTTATTTATTGCATGGGCGGCGTTGCTTGGGGTTGGGTGGTTTATTGACCCCAAAGGATACGTAGACGTCATCTCGAATCTCATATCTCATTCAACATTACATTCTCTAGGGATCTCATCGGACTATTCGAATATCAGAAAATGTGACCCTTACCAGAGGACAGTTATTCACAGCTGCACCGACCCCGCGGTGGGGAGCACATATGATGCCATGATATATGCTTTGGAATGAGGGGGGGATTTGGGGAAAGCGCATGGATTTTGTTGGCTCTGCAGCTGCCACGCAGCTTGGGTGTATGTCTTGCATCTCGGCTTACACGCGGGGACCATGTCGAGAGAGACAGCACCGGCAGCATCCATCACCCCTTCACTCCCGCGGGGCCTCCGTCTGTCTCTCTTGTTCGTGTTGCGCCTTTCAATAATCTCCAGACGCTGTCACGGCAGGTGGTTTGTCCCACGAACGGTTCCTTCGATTGCATCAACCACCTTTGATGATTCGCCCAGCTTTCTCTGACAAAAGCCCTAGCCGCATGTCGACACGAACACCTGGTTGCGCCAAGCCTTTTTTTCTTCCCTTGCACATGCATAGTCAAGGTACTCTGAAGATATGACTCCCGAACGAGCCAACCCGTCGTTCCGAACTCCATATGCCGCCTCCGAGATGCGATGAGGGCACATGTATGGAATTGACATGGAAGAGGGGTCTTTTCTCAGCTCATCCTATGAAATCGTGCCCAGTCATCAAGGGCTCGGCACCAGCGCAACGCATGTCTGCGTTTGACTGCATATCGGTCCAGCTTCCTACTCTGAGAGTTACATTCTCTCCGCCAAATGCCACAGGATTTTCTCGAACACTTCCAATGGATCGAGAAGAACTCATTGACCATTGAATTAGTGCGCCACCACACACACACCACCTATTGCCCGGCCGGACGTGCATCAAAACGCCCCCTGCCTTGATGCGTTGTCCCCCTTACTCGACATACATTCTGTTCCTGTTGCCTTTCCCGAGCACCTGCATCAAAGACTTGCGAATTCCACTGGAGCCAAGCTGAAGAATACCCCCGACCTCGATCCTCTTTGCCGACCTCAACCCCAGCACTACACAGCCTGATCCCGTTGTTGACTGGCTCATTCTGACGCAATACTTGGTAATATCTACCGTGTGATCTGGCGGTTCTGCCTGGTCCATATTCCCCAACTGGAAAAGATGGAGAGAGAAAAAGACGCCAACTGGCTAGCCTCGAGACGTCCAGTCAGACCTGCAGGAACAACACTCGTTATTAGCTCACCAACCATCCATCCACAGCGGGCCCAGGCTGGCGGGATTTTTCGCTTTTACGTTGTTGGAGCTCTGTCCCACGATACCTTGGCCATTGGGTCGGCTCGAAGAAGAAGAAACAGCCGGCAAGCCGTTATTTGTCTCGCATGGGGAGGAAGTCATGCCCCTCCTTTCCGGCCTTCTTCCCGGCAGCTGCTATATGCGGTTATCCTAGCTGCTTCTTGGGCAGGCCAGGGGCTGTTGGCATGTAGCGGTCTAGGGGGCTCGCTGTTCTGAAAACGACAGTTGCTGACCTTTTACCGAGCTGGTTCTGAGGTAGCGAATGGCCACTCTCCGATCCTCAAGTCGGGTCCATCATCCGGCCACTCATTCTCCTTACTATCAGAGACACACGGTACGGCTCACCGCTTTCCCTTCTGCGAGTCAGGATATGCACATATTCGAGACCCTTCACCTCCGCTTCTCAACATGAAGCAAGTCTCGGGAGCTCGCCACTTTCACTATCAGTGGCAGCTGCAAAAGGAACGACATCACATCACTGCGGTACCTGGGTGCGTACTACGGAACACCGAAAACCGGAATGGCAGGAATTAGACAGCGGGTGCTTGTGCCTGGGGTTTATTCCAAAACCTTCCTTCGGTAAAGCGGATTCCGGGAGTCACGACATATGCTCGGCCCATATGTATGAATGCACCAAGGTAAAGTGGGTACAAGAAAGAAAACGAAGCCTTGTAGTAGGGCTTATTAACCTGCATTCCTCGATGCAGGCTGTGGGGGTGGGAAACAGGAGATATCTGCCATGCCATTCTGGACTCATGGCTGACTGACACGGGGGGAGCAGTCCAAAGGCGGCACCTCCACCTTTGCAGGTCGAGCAGCCACTCAATCCACCGACTCTCACCGAGAAAGAAGAGGGATTTGCTTTTTTCAGTCTCTAGGCCAATGTCATTATTCCACCTTTTTCCCTCTTTTGGATTCTCAGCTTCAGCAGATATGGCTTAGCAAAGAGGATGGAGACAGACAATCGTGCACAGGCCAAGTCCAACAACGGTGTAAGAGGATGGGTTGAGCCTATGAAGAAGCCCCAAATCTACATGCCACTCTGCAGCAGGCGTTCGTCTCTTTTTTTTCTTCTGGGATTTGGACAACACATTGCCCGACTTGATGCATCACTGCCTAACCCGACTTTGCAACATCTGTTTGACGTCCGCTTCTTCCTTTTTTTTTCGACTTTCCGAGCCAACGAAACGGTGGCTATCAGCCTGCCTATCTCGAGCAACCTCGCCGCTTTTACTTGATCCTGCTTGGTTCATGGACCATGGACCATGGACCTAAACGGTGCGGCGTGCCTCCACATAGGTACCTCCACTTCCTCCAAACAGCCCTTCGCCATCCTCCGATCCGCCGCCTTCTGGTTCGTGGATATCGTTCCCAGTTCCCATCAGCCAGCCTATCTGCAGCTACCGTTTCGTCTGTCTGTCTGTCTCTGCCGTTCCAGTAGTGTCTGATGACACCTCCAATTTTCCTCTCTCTTTGCCGGGAGGAGACACACGTCGTCCAGACCGTCACTCTTTTCTGACCCTCCCCTCCACTTGCGGCGAAACTAACCTCTCACAGGTGTTTCCATCCCCCCCTCTATCTTTCTTCCACACACCCCCATCCCGTCATCTATTACCTTACTGCAGAAGAGAGAGGACCTTGTCCCGAGCAAGGACACTATCCCAACCATGCTGCTCTTCTCGCCTCTCTCTTTCTCGGCTGGGGCTAGTCGTTTACATGACTACAGCCACCCCCCCTCCACCTATCTTCCTTCGAGGTATCATTCCTCCCTTGAAACCTTGAAGCCTCTATCTCTTTCGCCCCCCCTCCCCTCCATCACACACCTGCCCCGGATGCCATTGGGCTTACAGCCGGAGTGCCGGTTTTTTGTCTCTGCCAATACAAACGGCTTGATAGTCCCACCTCTCGGCATATATGCGAGGTGGGTTGGTTTTCTTTCCCTCGCTGCTTTGTGTTGTCGTTTCTCTGAGCACATTGAAACTTTCCTATAGGTCCATTTCTCTCTCTCTCTCTCCCTCTGGCGTTTGATATTTTCGGTTGGCCCGATTCCCTTCCAGGGATCAGCCTATTGATCATTGCCTGTTGGGTAGTGGTTTGATATCAGGGGGGTGTGGGGGACCGAGGGGGGGTGGGAATTGCCCTTTCATTCTTGATATCAATACGTGAACGTCGTCACCAATCTTCATCACATTTATTTCCCTGGTCTGGTCTGGAAGCGGGGGGTGAGTAGTAGTGTTAGGCCTTTGGTCGACGAATAGGAGTTCCCTTTTTCGGGATGGATGGGGTTTCTTATCCATGTCTGCCCTTCCTCCCCCCCGTTCCCCCCCTCGTGATGAAATCGGCATGCTAGCGGCCGATGGAGGAGGAAGAGGAGAAGGGGGAAGGAGGGGAAAAAAGTATAAAAGGGGTGGTTCTTGACAGAGATGGGAAGATTTTTTTTCTTTCTCTTTTCTTTCTTTCTTTCTCAGACAAGGACAGTCTTATGACTTGGAGTTGATATCATACAACCTTACCTACCTACCTTACTGCGCCACAGGTCTTGTCTGTTTGCTTTCACACACACACACACACACACACACACACGCCTTGCCTTACTTACCTTTTACCAAGAGGGAGAGAGAGAGACTTTGCACAAGTGACACCTTGGTTCTACTTGGTCCTCATCATACCTACTTTCCGCCACATACACAAACATCCATCCTACCTTTGGGCAGAAAGTTTATTTTTTTCTCCACAACCCAACGGTTACACATTTTACCTTTGTTATCCCCACCACCAATATCAAAGTCATCTTCTTACCAATCACGTCACCACCACCATCAATATCGTTTTCTCCCCACCACCACCACCACCACCACCACCACCACCACTTTTTTGCTCTCACCACCACCCCGCCTAAAAAAAAAAAATGTCCCACTACGCAACCCCCTACTACCCAACCACCTCCCTCCCCATCCCCCCCCCGGCCAAATCCCCTTACCAGTCACCCTACACCTCCTACTACCCCCCGCAAGAAGAGACAGGCTACTCCGTCTCCCCGCCGGAACTGGCAGACGACGGGCACTCGCTCGTGAGCACAGGAGGGGGGAGCTATTCTGTCGGTCCGTCTGCGTCGGTGAGCTCGTCGTCGGATTATTATTATTATGGGGGGAGCAACGGGATTGGGGGGGTTGACGGGAATGGGAATGGAATTGGGAATGGGAACAACAATATGGCGAATGTGGATCTGAACGAGTACATGCAGGAGAGGTTTGCTAGCGGCGGGGGCGGGGGAGGGGGAGGGGGAGGGATGGGGTTGTTGGACGGGGTGGGGGTGGGTTTGGATGGGTGTACTGTTAGGCAGGCTAAGGCGTGAGTTTCTCCTTTTTCTTTGACACTGTTTTGTTTTGTTGAAAAGGGAGGGGGGGGGGGGGGGGGGGGGTTTTGAGGGGGGGGGAAAAAGTGAGGGTTAAAAAGGAGGTTTTTAACGGGGTGAAGTGGATGGAAAATTTATAGAGAGAAAAATCTTACAAAATGGGAAAAGAAATTG